>CAXDID010001170.1:0-113751 GCA_963988835.1 Hexamita inflata
GTGGCTTAAATAGCTGTTATCTAAGAGTCAGTTGCAAATCCTTTTAGTTCATCATGCACTACATAATCCTTCATAACTAATTCAATATCATTTGTAAGTGTATCAACAGTCGTTCTTATAGCCTAATTAAATATGATTTGGTTGTTCATGAAACTATTTAACTATGTGAAGTCTAAGTTCATCTCGTTTATTTATTATTATAGACTCAAGTATTTATTCTATATATCAGTATTAGTAAGTACTTAACTGGCTTCAAACAATTCGAGGTTAGATATTCTAGTCAAGTGATCATCAAGCTCATTAATAAATATCAAGTTCTATTAAGCTTGTTAAGTGAACTTATCGATAAACTCTCTGTTATATATTAATTAGTTGTCTCTGAATGTTAATATATCTGCTATCTACTAAGTCTTGTTAGATAAGTTCTTGTATATATCCTGTATACTATATCCAACATCAACATTATTAACAGTCAATTATACACCAACATCGATCTTATCACTCTTAAGGTTATTGATGGTTACGTTCTTGATAGTTTGGTTCTCGAGTTAATTGATATCAAATACCATATTGGTCTATCCAGTAATAGTATTAACATAGAACAAGCTCTTGTCTGAGTAATTGTCGAACTCTATTTAGTTAGTCATAGCGTTGAAGTTTATAGTCTGTAAGCCATTGATGATCTTGTCACATTTAATAACACCCTTGTTAGGGTCACTTATGATTTATAGTGTCATAATTATTTAATTAGTCCAAAAAATTTATTTCACTTACAAGCCTCTTCTAATTATATCACAGAAACTTTGACTCGAACATTTAATATACTGAAGCAATTATAGTAGTAATAGGCTCCACTCAATTTAGGTTCAACTTCTTCAACCTTATACTTCTTAATACTATTGATACACTTCTTAGTCTTATACAACTTCTTGTCTTCAACATCATAATAATATCTATCAAATTCGTGTGGTCCATAAAACTTCAAAGGCATAAGTGTTAGTGTTTACATTACATATACTACTAAAAAATCATTTTCACTTCTTCTAGAAATGTTTGATCAGTCCTGAAGCTGCTTCCGCACCCTTTTATAAATGTGAACTGAATGGAAGAGCTTATATCAGTTTCGATGCTGGGGCCTTAATTACGTTCCATATCTTTCCTAAACCATGTTTAAACTTCTACCACTTGGTTAATGGCTTAGGCTTAGGTATATCACCCATAGTTGGATTCGGTGCTGGTCTTCTTATTCCTCCAAGTCCTTTGAACTCTTCAGCCATCCTTGGAATGTCTCCTAAAGTCTTTACAGCTTATCTTCCAAATGGTTTATAATCGGTTGGTACTAGTTCTTCTACAGCCTAATTAGCTAGGTCAGTTGCCTTGTTTGCAAGTTCGGACATATATTTATGATGGGCTAAAAAATCATTTTCATTTAACAAACAGTCTCAATAGGATGTTGGGTTATTAGTCTTTATATACTGTCTATTATTTAGTCATAGTGTCTAATGTATATTCAACAGCTGAAGTCTATAAATCAAAGTTCATTAAACAGTCTTGAGGTATCTACTTCCATACAAACACAGAGTTGTTAACGTTCTCTATGTTCCTTGAATAAGCATGTAGTATATCGAAATTATAGTCGTTCACCTTTAGTTTATATACATAACTAATTATATATGTAGTATGAGTAGAAGGCTATATACCAATACTTCCATATGCTTGACAGAGAGCTATTTAGTTATAAACTCTATTGAGTCTAAATTGTCTTATACCACCAGTTAAATATACAAACACTTGTCTCTTCTAATGGATAGCTGTCACTCCGCTATCTGACTATTGTTGAAAGGACTCTTGTTTATAAAATCTCATCTAGAGTATATATTATACATTCAAGTCCTTATCGTCTTAGTCCTGTATATAGAAGTCTAAAGGCATACTCTCCATCAACTTAATATGTAAGTCCATGTTCTTGCTTTAGTAACTCATTTGGTTAGGACATAGTACTTAAAGGACATTTGAACCAAACTATAAAGTCTATTAAGTGGTAACTGGATCAATTGTATAGCTTGCTATGTTACATTCTAGCTTATTGCACTTGAGTTATATATACTTGATATTGAGTGTACTAGACTCTAACATCTCATTGTTATAAATAACATTTACAGGCTTTTGAGTGTATATTATATAGTAGTGTTACCGTATCTAATGTCCAAATTGGTATACTAGCTGTTCTCTTCAGTGGTAATATATTCATACTTGTTAGTTGTTGTATTATATTTGATATTGATAACCCCTACAGTCTTATTAAATGAATCTATAAATGATTATACAGTATATATAATATAGTTGATATTGATTGTGCTCTTATATTTAGTCCCAGTATCATTATATACATTGATAGAAGTCTTTATATTGAAGCTCTAATTGTTATTAAGTTCACCTAAGGTTTTCAACAGGTCATTTGTGTACACACATTATTAATTATTAAAGTATTTATTCAAGTTGCCTTGATATGTGACTTATAACTTCGAATATGTAGAGTCATTATATTTATATATAAGCTATTATGTTACAGTGTCTTAGTATAGATATACTTTATTTCCAGTCTTCTTTACAAAGTCCTTTATAAACAATTGAGTAGTTTCAAAAGTTTCATTAGCATAATTAACTACTGTCTGTTTAGTCTTATCATCATTATCAATTGTTATACTACCATTCAATATAATCTGTTAGCCAGTTGACTTGCCTAAGAACCTTTGAAGGTTACCTGTATAGTCTATATATGATTATTCATAACCTGGTTTAAATTTGATTCTAAAAGCATTTGTATCAATACTCATTACTGCTTAATCTATAAAGCATATGTTAAAGTCTATTACAAACTCATCCATGTTATTGAACTATTCATGGTTATAGTCTCTCTATTTAATTATATCATTCGTGGTACTATCTCTAATATATAATACACCAACTGCTACAAATATATCTTCGACAACTCTAACACTCAATAGACTTGTATAGTCACCTGATCTAAAGTGTGGAGGTCCGTTAATTGTTAGCTTACCATTTAAGTCTGATAAGGATGTGGAGTCATAGGTGTCTCTTATGTTCATTAGCTTGACCCAAAAAATAGTTTTAGATTAAAGGGCCTCACATATATTTATTCAATAATGGATTATCAAATACAATCTTGGGTTATTGAACTTGTGGAACTTATGGGGCTTATTGAACTGGTTGAGCTTGTTGAGCCATTTTAGCTTATAACTCTTGTTCCTTCTTCTGATAGTACTTGTCAATCTCTTATTCAATCATCTCTTAACGTTTCTTAGAGTCATCTACTTATGGTTTTGGTTGTTCTTGTTTAGGCTCTTGTTTGGGTGGCTCTTATGTTGGAGCAACGAAACTGTATTTATCATTCTTGTCAGCATATATCACAGTCGCAAGTTTCCAAGCATTAGCCTTCTAATTCCAGAAGTATTCCTTGTCCTTCTTATTACAAGCTGGTTTATTGTTTCTATCAGTTAAGTCGATGTGGTAACACCACTTGTTCTTAGAGTTGAGTTTAAGTACATATCCTGGTTTATCAACTGGTTTGATTGGTACTCCAGCTTCATCCACTTTATCTTCAGTCTTGATATTTACAAGCTTCCATCCAGAGCTTTCATACCATTTATATTCCTTGGTTGCATCTGTGCTTTCTGGCATTACATCCTTGTTGATCTTCCATCCTAATTATCTAGTGGTCATATGTGTTGTTAATATAAATCTAAAAAAGTTGTTTGACAATACCTCATTATATATTAAATTACTTCCTCAATTAGTATAAAAGCTGTTGTCTCTATTCTACTGGAGTGTTCATTACACGTTGTTTATTATACTCATCCAACTAATTATATATATAATTGTTAAACTGCTACTGTTGATATTGTTGTTATTATTGTTGATATTATTATTGATTAGCCCTTTGTTCTTCCTGCTAACGTTTATAAATCTTCTTCCTAATATCATCTATGATCTGAGCCTTATTGTCTTCTGTATTAAATCTTCCAACAGCTCCTAGATATTTAGTAGCTATCTCTTCAATAGCGTTCTTGATATCATCATCATTCTCACGAACTGTTTATGTCTCTTCATATATTCTTCTCTATTCAGCTTGATCGTCTTACCATGCTTTATATGCTTCATCAACAGCCTTTTCATAGTTATACTCCTGACCAAGTTTTTCTGACTCGGTTGAGTATCTATTCACCTTATCAATATACTACTTCTCATGCTCGTTATATAATTTATTGTACTCCTCTTATGATATATAACCCTTATCTAAAGATGATTTCAACTACTCATGTTTGATCTTAAGTTCTTATAAGGCAACTTCCTATTTAACTCTCAACTTCTAATTAGTAATTGCATTAACCCTATCACGTTCTTCTACACCACTCTTACCAAATAACTATCCATATACTTAATCGTTATGAGTATATTTAGTACTATACTGTTCAGATAATATAGACTATACTCTATCATAAACTCCATACCATCTATCATACAGCTTATCATAATTATATTCGACTTACCCTTCCTACTATTATTTATAGAATTCAGAGAGTTATCTAGCAGCTTACATTTATATATGAGGTTATTAAGTGAAATCTGATGAAACATTGTATAAGTTTTATTCAACAGATGCCATCGATTTGATTTAATCTATGAGCTATCCAGAATATTATATATACATCTATATAGCCTCTTTATTATGATTGTCTAATGGTATTTAACCTGATTCAACTTTATCTAAATATGGTTATATGTTTGCCTCTTTCTATAAACGATCTCCGTCATACTTCTATAATATCGCAAGGTCTTTCAAATGTTGTTCTCTATTGAATCCAAAGTTCAACTCAAACTCTCTTACTTACTAGTCTCTCTTCTCAAATTCCAAGTTCATTTATATCCTCTCTTATCGTTGATACTCACTATCACTTACAGTCTTTCTATCAATTTCTAACTGTTGTTTTCTAAGAGACTTGGATATACTGATCTCAAGTTCATAAGTTGTATCAGGGTCCATTGGAATAGTATGGAAGTTCTCATCACAAAAGCCTATTTAGATACCCTTGTATATTTAGTCTTTGGTTATAGTAGATGAGAATCCACTTGTGATCTTGACTCTTGCTAATGGAGTAACATTCAGTTCATGTCTGAGTATGATGTATTATTTATATTTAGACAACACAGTTTACTTGGTTATATACAAACAGGTTATATGAAGGGTCTTGATGAAGTTTAGATAGAACGTATAATCAAACTTGATGTACTACTTATTGGTTACATACATAGTCTTGTTATTTAGTTTGTCTGGTATAATCAATCCATTAACATCAAGTTCATTACCTTCCTCATCGAATTTTACTTGTTAACCATTTATATTATCAGTACGAGGTTATAGTTCGTTGCTCTTAAACACCTTGGCTCCTAACAATTTAGCTAACCAATAACTCTCTTCTGGAAATTTTATAGTTGTCTATTCGCCTTCAAACCTTAAACGAGTCTTAAGGTTCTTAACAAGTTGTTCAGTATCGGCTGCTACTAAGAACTATTATTCCTTGGTTGCTTATCTGGCAGCAGTTTATATTAACCCTGTAATCTCATCTAAATATATCATCTCAGTCTATCTTGTTCCAAAGTCTTTATCTAATTATACTATATAGTCTCCAGTATCAAGAATTTCTACGTTACCTGATGAGCCTACTCCTTTATATCTAGTTCTGAGAATGATTTTAGTGTTGTTTAGTAGTTATCCTGGAATAGTAAAGTTGACGGTTGGTTGTATGTCATACTCTTCCTTATCAATCTTGGATAGGTCGAAGTAGTATGAATCATCTGTATATAAGAACTCTTGGTTCTATGAGCCTTCATAATATACAATCATATTTATAGATGATTCAAAAAATTATGGAATGTTCACTGGAAGTCGTATTCGAGTAATGTGTCATAGAATGTATAGGCTATGATTCTGATGTTCTTGGCTTCTGCATTTTGAGCTCTGAGAATTTCATCCTTGCTCACATCAGTGTTCACAATTGTTGAGTCATTATTAGCCTTTCTACCATTTCTATATTCAACCAGATTATATTTATACATTAGAGAGTTCTATATACTATTATAACCATCACCAATCACATCATTCGAACATTCATCCATAGAGAACTATTCGAGAGAACTGTATACATAAGCGTATTTAGATAACCATTCAAACATGTTACTGAAGGCTGGAGCTAAACCTCTATCATACTATTGGTGCATATTAGTACTTCTAATGATCTCATTACGTATAGACTATAAGTCTTGAACATCACTTGAGAACAATCTCTGATCATCACCTCCACGTTGTATATTGAAGTTACCGAAGAACACAAAGTCTTGACTGAAGTTTCTAGCTGTTAGTTCAACTGTTATACCAGCTGTACCAACTTACTATTCAACTAACAATTGATTGTTTCTATAGTCAACCATACTCTTACTTGTCATGCCTGTGAATCTCTGATGTAAATAAGTAGAGTCAGCGTCATCAGCATCCTTACGTTCTAGACAGAGTGCTGATCTAGCTATACTTGCATGACGTGAGCTTGTCTCGTTTACAAGAACTTATCCAGTAGTCATAGTAACAATTGGTCTTGACTCCATGCCGATATTGTTCTGTACAAGTACGTGTGATCCTTTCTCCTTCATATTTGTTTATACAGTTTGAGAAGACTTCGTAACAACTGATAGATCAATAGCACCAATACCAGTATATTCAAGATCAAACACTTCTGAGCTTCCGAAACATTTAGCTAATGGTTTACTCTATGTCTTGATAGTTATATATAGACTCTATCTCTTAATTGCATTTGTATAGAAGTTATTAGAGTAGTTGAAAACTTGATTAAGCATATTTAGTGGAACGAAGAAGTCTTTTCTAAATAACCACTTAAGAGCAGATGCACCTGACCCTTCTATTTATTGGTTTTTCATAGCACTTGTCCAACCTGTTAACGTGCTTATATCAACAAACTTCTTACCAACTTCATCATATGGTAATACATACTCATCAAATAGCAGAGTATCACCTTCAAACCATGTTTAGCTCATAGTCTCTTAATAGTCCTTAGGTAAGAACATTTGATAGAAAGCAGTCTTTCTAAATAGCTCAGTTGTTCTAAGCTCTCCATTATAATTAACAACACTCTCAGCGAATGGGAAGGCTGAGTTCATAGCTGTGGTACATTTAGCAACTGGAGGAGCAAGTGTATATGATGCTCCACCTGTCTTTACAACTGCTTTCTGGTAGTATATAAATCCGTTTTTAGCATAGTATCTACCAATTGTATCAGCAGTCATATTGATACCAAACTGCATAGTATATTTAATACCACTGTTAGTTGTTGATAATACAGAGTTCTATAAACATTAGACCTCCCATTAAATTTCATTTGAGCTACCATCTCTAATTAAGTTCTTAGCTGGGAAGTCAACAGTGTTACTTCCAGACTTATTTACGTGGACAACTTTAATAGACACACCATCGTGTGAAGTAGATACATACACATCATTTGATAAATTCTCAACCGCGGTGACCTTGGCTGGAACTATATTGAGGTTGTTGTTAGATATTTATGATATATATAAAAAAAGTTCATCGATGATCACTTCATAAGGAATACAGGCAAATAATACTGTGGATAGTCCATACCAAATAGGAATTGATCTTCAACAGGGGTTATCATAGACTTATCATATGCCTTTAGTTATGATGGTTTTATAGAGTATGTAGTAGTAGACTTTGTATGATCCTTTATAAATGTATTTGTACTACTAGGTTTAATACGGTATATAATATCATCAGCATGTTCTAACACGTCATATATCTTCACACTTTAGCCTTTATTATTAACAGCGCTCAATATCTTATCGAATGTATAGAAGTTGGTGTTCTCAAGTTCATAGCTAAAATACTCTTTCGATATATTATTTGCAAACTTCATTTGATAACACTTTCTATGATAAGCTGGAATACCCCAAGGATAACCTCTCTATAGCTTAAATGTTTGTACATACTGATCAAAGTCAAATGGCTCAGGCACCACTTAGAAGAAGCTCCCTATCTTGTTTATAATTCTATAAGTCCCTCTACTCCACTTACGTTCACGTTTCTTATCAAACTTGGAATTCTCCTTCAACAACAACACATGAACAATGTCTCCTAACTAGAACTCATAAATACCATTGAGCTCATCATTCTAAGATTGTTTAACAGCATTTATATCATCGACCTCTTCTCTGGTAATCTTGACTGGGACCTTAGAATACAATTTAATAGACTTCTCAAAGTTATGGAACTTCATAAGGTTATCGAGAATAGTTTATAATTGATCTTAATTGATGTATACTTGTCCACTGTCATGTTGCTCATCAGACAACTCCGATAAGTCTTGGATACCCTTTTATATTCTGCCTCTAATATATCTACACATAGCATTTATAGGCGCAAGCTACAAATCATCAAATAATACAACTCTATGAGTCACATTAAACCTTGTTAAATAGTCTTCGAATACACCTTTATATTCTCCCCCATAATCAGTAGTAAGAGTATCTATATCAGCTTCTAAATCGTTATCAACTAAATACCTTTAGAGTTCCTTAAAATGTTCTACAGTCCATATTGGAGTTTTATATGTTATAAGCTTCAAGTGCAACAAATGAGTAGCTGGACTATAGAATATGCTCACGAAACACTTTTAGAGTTTCTCTTTCATATATTTAGAGTCTCGTAGTTCAAGCAAGTCTCCTTACCAAGAATCATACTGGTTAACGAATACAAGTTCTTGATTGGTCATTATATGTTCTTGAAAAAATGCAGGCTCATTGAACTTACTATAAGCTCTTGTTCCATAAGTCAAAAAGTACATTCAATTCATTTTCACTGAATGTATAACTATTTATTAAACATTCATAGTACTTATTTATAAAACCTATTTAATACTTTTACTAAGTCGCTTTGTCTGAATTGTTATATATATCATATTGTTATAACTATTGTATCATCGATTTAAAAGGCTATTTATAATTCGGTTGCATATATATTGATTTAAAAAGACTATATGGCTCCGCATACGGCTCCTACGTCGCCTAGCTCCGCCACACTTTCAAATAGCCTTACAAGTCGCCTTTCAAGTTGTCTTCGAAGGGGTTGCAGCCGAACGAGCCGAGCGAGCCGTGCGAGTCGAAGGTGATGTGAGGCGATATATACAAAAATGCACGGGCTCAGAAGGCAGTACAACTGTTAAACAGTCCACAACCATTTGCTATTGAGAACATATCCTCAAATATATTTAGCAACTGCTTTTTGTTGCCCTTGAATATTTGTTCTATGAGTTATAGTATAAGCACTTTCTCATTCGTTGTTAGAGTGTTGTTGAAGAACTTTTGGATTTATTCAAATACAGTTTGTTGTCTATACTCTCCTAGTTTGGTGCCTTACTGTGGTGTCCGAGCCAACTTTGATTTTAACAAATGTTTATGTAATAATTGCGCTTGAAAATTAAATCACTGTATTTATGCTAATTATAACATATTCAATTAACTCTGCGGTTCATTTCTTTTTCACTTCATCCTTCAAATGACGAAGCACACACGAAGCCGACGGATCACAATACAAGAGCGTCGCATAATGATGAGAATGTGAGAAACAGAATCACAAACTGTTGCAACCAAGAAATACATTGCTTGTTGCCTTCAATGTAGTCTCCAAACTGTTTATTCCATTTTAAGCACTTTGAAGTTACAGGCAAGCTAGAAGCTTCTCATGCCGATAATAGTGTCAGAAAATTTGACTAAGCTGAGATTTTCGCGTTGTTAAATATCGCCAGAGCCATAGATTCGAAACTCGACGAATCATAGCTGAAAAATACTAAGCCCTTCGTGGAATTTCCATGTCTCTAACAACGGTATCTCGCCTCCTGGCCAAATTCAGTTTAAGCTTCTATGTTGCTAAGATAAAGCCAAAACTTACCGAAAAGCATAAATTGGAAAGTTTGAACTTTGCTCGAATGAACCTGAAACAACCAATTGAATATTGGAGAACTTTTTAGTATACCGATGAGTATCGCTCAAAATGCTATGCAAATCGAGCGAGTAGAGTGCTCAGAACACCTAAAGACGAGTGAAATCCGAAGTATTTTCTCGAAGTGTAAAATATGGACTGTTTTCGTGCATGATCTATAGTACGATTAGCTATAGATATAAGGGTCCATTATGGTTTATGCCGTGCGGTACGACCATGAATTCAATTGTCAATTCTTAAGTTCTCAGACAAGTTACACTTCCATCACTTAATAGCATAACTTGAAGTTGCAACAAGATAACGCCCCGACACATTTTAGTAAGTATATGAAAAACTTTTATACTGCCAACAACATTGAGCTCTATCGCTTTCCAGTAATGAGTCCAGACTTAAATCCACTTTTTCACTGCTGGAATCCACTGAAGTCAAACATTTCCCCTGAAGAATGTACCACATATGACTTATTAAATGAAGAAGTAAAGAGGGCGTTGGAGTGAATCTCGTTAGATATCATCAATCATTTGATTGACTCTATGCCCAAAAGGTTAGAAGAAGTAATAAAATAGAAAGGAGACGCTACTAAACATTGAGTTAATATATAGTTAAAATTAATACAAAAAATAGTTTTGAAATAGTTAGTATTTTTTGAAATCAAAGTTGGCTTGGCGACCACAGTAGATGGTATACTCTGCGACGGCCATTAGTTATAGGATCAATAGGTCTATGATTTGATAAGAGTCTTGGTTAAGTGCTTTTATGTTTGTAATTACTTGTTCACAACGTTCATTAAAGTCGTTGAGCTACTTCTGAGTTGCAACAGTCTATTTAAGAGTCTCTGACTTGATGTTGTCTATAAAGCCTATTGCAGTGGCCTATACAGATTTGGTCTCTGTTGTTGGAAGGGTTGGTGGACTAACTGCTGCGGCAACTGTCTTGGCTACTTATACAACTGCTTGTAAAGGTTATATGGTCGAATACATATTTATGAATGTACTAAAAAATTCGTACGGTCATTTAAGTCGCTTATCAAACTTGAACCATATAGAGGTCATAGGTTATGATTGGACATATAGGAAATTGAATCTATAAGCGTCCTTCTTGTTCATATCAGTCTCATAATATCCAGTGTGTTGATTATATAGTTCTATAAATGATTTAACATCGAAGTCAACTGAGTCAAGTGCTTGAATGGCTCCATAAATATCCTTGAGCTTCTCAATTGGTATACCCCTAAATAATAGGAATGAGTTCATTATGGTTTTATAGCCTATCTATAAGGCTCCAGGAGAGTGAATAGATACGCCTGTATAAAATAGACTCAGATGTCTTCGTTTAGCTAGACTCTAATATAAAGTGTTTCCAACATCTCTAAATAATTTTGAGCCTGTCTAATCATCTATGATCAAAAGGATTTTAGGACGTCTAATCATATAACCATCAAACTCCTTTACAATAGACTATTGAATTGGATTGGCTTGTTATAGCCCATATGTAAATCTAGAACCGAAGCTTGAGACTTTATTAGATGTAATATCTCTTAGTACTGTTAATACTTATTGGTCAGTCTCTTTGAACTTTAGTTCTGGGTACTCTTACTTAAACTGTTCTAGTTAGTCTAAACACAGTAGTATAAGTTTATATTGAGGATGATTCTATAAGACTTGTTTAATGTTCAGTTGATTGAGAGTTCCTTTATGTCCTTCATATTTCTCTTAGTATATGTCCTTTGATATTTGTCTCAAGAACTTCTATGCATTAAGCGTCTCATAGAATCTAAAATTCATCTAGGTAATCGAATCAATTATGCTTAGGACATTATCATCAGTTGCTTCGATCAGAATCTTCTAGTCCTTATGTGCAAGTGTATTATCAGTGGCCGTTGATGGACTCATGAATATATAATGAGTAACAAGTCCATTACATAGAGTTGGTTTATCTAGATCATATGTGGTTGACTTGCTCCATTATACAATTGTATCAGCTACATTCTATAGTTGAGTTGTCTTACCACATCCAGGAGCACCGAAAAAGCCTATAAAGCTAAACGAGTCAAGAGGCAGCTTACAGTTCTTTAGAGGTTCAATTGAATCAGAACTCAGGTTGTTCATTGTAAGTAGTCCAAAAAATAAATTTTAGGCGATCACTGAGACTAGAAGAGTAATGATGAACTCTGATCTAAGTCTTGTTCTGATAGGTTGTATAAACCATTTTAGAGTTTATATATAGTAATGGTTGTTGTTTTACCTAAAGTAGTCTTGAGTACATATGATGGTTGATTATTTACCCATGCTCTTACTATTTTCAAATACTTATCATTCATCCATTTATATATATCAAATGTCTCAGTATCGATGAAGAAGTTATCGAATGTGTTTCTACCATAAGTCTTGAACGGAACACATTTATCAGACAGCTTAGTGAAGTATTATGCGGTATGACCTTTATATGAACTTCTATTCATTTAATTCTAACTACGAGTGAAATACCTCAAATTGGATACTTAGTTGTTGTATCTACATCTATCAATATGATCAACCTCACAGTCTTCTGGACATTCTCCTAGAAAGGCTTAAGCTACTAAACGATGAATATATATAGTAACTCTATCGATATATATAGTAATAACCTTGATTCATACTAATTGATGGTCTCTTCGTGAGGTCTTCACTATATACTAAACGTCCAAGGCTTGATATGAATAAGTCTGGATGACCAACTACATACTTGAACTGTTCATCTGGCTTACGATCGTTGAGTGCTTCTATAAATGAATATGCTCTTGACTGATCAAATACTGGTTTATACTCTATAACTTCCTCTCTTATATACATACTATCTAATGAGTCTAATGAGCTTGTTGAGGCTTCTACATATGAGATGTTGTGTGTTGTTTACATTACTCTATTGCCAAAAAAGTCAATTTCATCGTACGGATTTAATGTATTCAATAAGGATATCTAAAGGAGTTTGAGTGGGTTTCATTATGATAGTTCAAAAAATCATTTTCAGAGTGTACTCCTTTTATACAGTCCTTATATGTCTTTTAGAATTTATTTAAATATAGGAAGGTCCTCTAGATTACCAACGTTGATATTGTTTATATCATCCTATATAGTCTTCAACTGTTCCTCTATATCTGATTTGAACTCTGTTATTTGTGTTTATAGTTCTTCTATTTAGCTGTTGTTTATATAGAGGCCGCTTTCCAGGAACGCACCTCAATCAAACTTTTCACTCCACACCCTCATACCATTTCACACTACTAAATCATATCCAACTAGTATTCACACTACTATATCAAACCCTCACACCCTTTCACACTACTAAATCAAATCTCACTAGTATTCATATACTGGAGAGCGAGGAGCCAGGCGACAGCCGCTCAGCGCTTAGGACCCACACAAACCCTCTGAGCACCACACTGAATCACACACTTGAACAACGTTCCTGGAAGTGCGGCCTCTATATAAACAACACACAAACAACTCATATAAGCCTCCTTCTTCACTTCGTTCATCAGTCGGCGACTTCAAAGGCAACTTCGTCGGCAACTTCAAAGGCAACTCGGAAGGCTTCTTCAAAGTTCTTCTTCAAAGGATTGGGTGAGCGAACGAGGATGAGGAGGCGACGTAGGAGCCGTCAGCGGAAGCGACGTAGGAGCCTGTAGCTGCGAGGCTGATGTGAGCGAGTATGAGAGTGTATCTAAAAATGAATTGTCGATCACCATCCGATAACAAACCAAGAGTAATCATTACTTTCATTACCACCGCTATTTGCATAATCTGCTGTTACAGTTACATCAGTTGTCGTGGCAACAGCATAACCTACATCGGCACCACCTCCAGCATTCGTTGTGCTTATAACATTTGTAAACGCTGCATATGCACACATCTTGAAAGGTGTTATGAAAGTTACCTTCTTCTATCCTCCTGCACTTCCAACATTTATTGTTCCCCATTTGAATGTAATTATATCAGCGAAGGTCATTGAGTAATTATCTGCATAGTAGTTCTCGATCTTTATAAGTCCGTTCAATTGAGTTTGTAAGTTTGTTATTGAAGTTGATTGAGTTGTATTTACGTTTATAACTGAAGTCATTTATGATTATAACGTTGCGATACTTCCTTTGTTATTGGTATTATCTGTTTATAAAGTACTTACAGAGTTAGTTAAAGAGGTTATCGAATTTGCATTACTAAGATTTGTTTATATCTATGAACTCTAGAAATTCTAAAGGCTTGAGATATTGTTTGTCTGAGTCTAATTCAGTTCGTCAATCTAATTACATCTACTCTACAATACACCAACATCTGATTCTAGTGTAACAACTCTCGTTGTAATAGCTCCCAAGTCATTCGAAGACAACATATCAACTATGGACTTATCCTCAAACTTATTGAGAGATGGGTTGTATATATGAAGTAGAAATCTATCAGGATTTATTATAGTCTTCTGTGACATCAATATAATCCTATCAGGCACAGCTCCATAATCATTATTAGCTCCAAAGTATATATCAACTTTAGGATTAATTATCAAAGATGTATTCTAGACGAACCCAGTAATCTTGTCCCAGTGTAAAGTAGGGTCTTTCTATATCTAGAACCAACCGTCTTAGGGCTTGTTCCAACAATTCATTATCGGAGTCCAGTTGTTTGTTAAAGTCTCTAATGCTGTAACTCTAGTAATCTATCCATTAATACCTCCACTGAGACTTGATATAGTAGCGTCTTAATTAGCATTTATAGTCTCTATGGATGTACATCTACTCTATATATTTACATCAGCATTCTCAAGAGCAGTAAGTCTAGAGTTCTAAGTAGTGTCTAATAATTGTATCTATTGAATCTGTCCATTCATTTATATATCATTGTCCTTAATTGTGTTTATAGTTGTATTCATCGTTTATAAGTTACTCTATATACTCTATACACTGTTACTACAAGTTTATATATTGCCTTCATCTATAGTAAGTCTATTAGTTAATTCAGTTATATCAGCATCTATATCATCAAATCTCTGTTTATATATCTCTCCAGTTGTTCCAACACTAGCTTCTAACACATCAAGTCTTCCATCCTATAATTATTATTGAGCGTCCATCTCTCCTTTCGAGTAAGTGTCCTTCTAATCAGCTTTAGTCTAACTCAATCCTGTTATAGTAGCAGTTAGTGCTGCATCCACAGCCGCTTGTGAAGTTATGAAAGTCTTCAGTTTAGTTAGAGCATCTGTCGCAGTTGTTTAAGCAGTTGTAGCCTTAACATCCGTCTCAGCCTCTTTAGCAGTTAAGTCCGCTGCAGTTCCTTTTAATAAAGTTATATCCTCAGAGTTCTATAACATACTACTTTCATCAATTATCTATTACGCCTTTACTTCTTATAACTCAGCTGCCACAGTCGCACTCTAAGCTTCAACACCTCCAATTACAGTCATCATTCCATCAAGTTTCAAATTCTGTTCATCAATCTTTACATTCATTCCAACAATATCAACAGCAGCCTTTCCAGCTATAGCAGTTGTTGCAGCCAAGTCCACTCCCATTAATGCAACAGTGGCTTAAATAGCTGTAATCTAAGAGTCAGTTGCAAATCCTTTTAGTTCATCATGCACTACATAATCCTTCATAACTAATTCGATATCATCTGTAAGTGTATCAACAGTCGTTCTTATAGCCTAATTAAATATGATTTGGTTGTTCATAAAACTATTTAACTATGTGAAGTCTAAGTTCATCTCGTTTATTTATTATTATAGACTCAAGTATTTATTCTATATATCAGTATTAGTAAGTACTTAACTGGCTTCAAACAATTCGAGGTTAGATATTCTAGTCAAGTGATCATCAAGCTCATTAATAAATATCAAGTTCTATTAAGCTTGTTAAGTGAACTTATCGATAAACTCTCTGTTATATATTAATTAGTTGTCTCTGAATGTTAATATATCTGCTATCTACTAAGTCTTGTAAGATAAGTTCTTGTATATATCCTGTATACTATAACCAACATCAACATTATTAACAGTCAATTATACACCAACATCGATCTTATCACTCTTAAGGTTATTGATGGTTACGTTCTTGATAGTTTGGTTCTCGAGTTAATTGATATCAAATACCATATTGGTCTATCCAGTAATAGTATTAACATAGAACAAGCTCTTGTCTGAGTAATTGTCGAACTCTATTTAGTTAGTCATAGCGTTGAAGTTTATAGTCTGTAAGCCATTGATGATCTTGTCACATTTTATAACACCCTTGTTAGGGTCACTTATTATTTATAATGTCATGTTTATTAAATTAATCCAAAAAATCTATTTCATTTACAAGCCTCCTCTAATTATATCACAGAAACTTTGACTCGAACATTTAATATACTGAAGCAATTATAGTAGTAATAGGCTCCACTCAATTTAGGTTCAACTTCTTCTACCTTATACTTCTTAATACTATTGATACACTTCTTAGTCTTATACAACTTCTTGTCTTCAACATCATAATAATATCTATCGAATTCGTGTGGTCCATAAAACTTCAAAGGCATAAGTGTTAGTGTTTACATTACATATACTACTAAAAAATCATTTTCACTTCTTCTAGAAATGTTTGATCAGACCTGAAGCCGCTTCTGCACCTTTTTATAAATGTGAACTGAATGGAAGAGCTTATATCAGTTTCGATGCTGGGGCCTTAATTACGTTCCATACCTTTCCTAAACCATGTTTGAACTTCTACCATTTGGTTAATGGCTTAGGCTTAGGTATATCACCCATAGTTGGATTCGGTGCTGGTCTTCTTATTCCTCCAAGTCCTTTGAACTCTTCAGCCATCCTTGGAATGTCTCCTAAAGTCTTTACAGCTTGTCTTCCAAATGGTTTATAATCAGTTGGTACTAATTCATCTACAGCCTAATTAGCTAGGTCAGTTGCCTTGTTTGCAAGTTCGGACATATATTTATGATGGGCTAAAAAATCATTTTCATTTAACAAACAGTCTCAATAGGATGTTGGGTTATTAGTCTTTATATACTGTCTATTATTTAGTCATAGTGTCTAATGTATATTCAACAGCTGAAGTCTGTAAGTCAAAGTTCATTAAACAGTCTTGAGGTATCTACTTCCATACAAACACAGAGTTGTTAACGTTCTCTATGTTCCTTGAATATGCATGAAGTATATCGAAATTATAGTCGTTCACCTTTAGATTATATACATAACTAATTATATATGTAGTATGAGTAGAAGGCTATAGACCAATACTTCCATATGCTTGACAGAGAGCTATTTAGTTATAAACTCTATTGAGTCTAAATTGTCTTATACCACCAGTTAAATATACAAACACTTGTCTCTTCTAATGGATAGCTGTCACTCCGCTATCTGACTATTGTTGAAAGGACTCCTGTTTATAAAATCTCATCTAGAGTATATATTATACATTCAAATCTTTATCGTCTTAGTCCTGTATATAGAAGTCTAAAGGCATACTCTCCATCAACTTAATATGTAAGTCCATGTTCTTGCTTTGATAACTCATTTAGTTAGGGCATAACACTTAAAGGACATTTGAACCAAACTATAAAGTCTATTAATTGGTAACTGGATCAACTGTATAACTTGCTATGTTACATTCTAGCTTATTGCACTTGAGTTATATATACTTGATATTGAGTGTACTAGACTCTAACATCTCATTGTTATAAATAACATTTACAGGCTTTTGAGTTGTATATTATATAGTAGTGTTACCGTATCTAATGTCTAAATTGGTATACTAGCTGTTCTCTTCAGTGGTAATATATTCATACTTGTTAGTTGTTGTATTATATTTGATATTGATTACCCCAACAGTCTTATTAAATGAATCTATAAATGATTATACAGTATATATAATATAGTTGATATTGATTGTGCTCTTATATTTAGTCCCAGTATCATTATATACATTGATAGAAGTCTTTATAAAGAAGCTCTAATCATTCTTAAGTTCACCTAAGGTTTTCAAAAGGTCATTTGTATACACACATTATTAATTATTAAAGTACTTATTTAAGTTGCCTTAATATGTGACTTATAACTTCGAATATGTAGAGTCATTATATTTATATATAAGCTATTATGTTACAGTGTCTTAGTATAGATATACTTTATTTCCAGTCTTCTTTACAAAGTCCTTTATAAACAATTGAGTAGTTTCAAAAGTTTCATTAGTATAATTAACTACTGTCTGTTTAGTCTTATCATCATTATCAATTGTTATACTACCATTCAATATAATCTGTTAGCCAGTTGACTTGCCTAAGAACCTTTGAAGGTTACCTGTATAGTCTATATATGATTATTCATTACCTGGTTTAAATTAGATTCTAAAGGAGTTACCTTCAATACTCATTACTGCCTCTTCTATAAAGCATTCATTAAAGTCTATTACAAACTCATCCATGTTATTGAACTGTTTATGGTTATAGTCTCTCTGTTTGATCATATCATTTGTGGTACTATCTCTAATATATAATACACCAACTGCTACAAATATGTCTTCGACAACTCTAACACTCAATAGACTTGTATAGTCACCTGATCTAAAGTGTGGAGGTCCGTTAATTGTTAGCTTACCATTTAAGTCTGATAAGGAAGTTGAGTCATAGGTGTCTCTTATGTTCATTACCTTGACCCAAAAAATAGTTTTTGATTAAAGGACCTCACATATATTTATTCAATAATGGATTATCAAATACAATCTTGGGTTATTGAACTTATGGGGCTTATGGGGCTTATTGAACTGGTTGAGCTTGTTGAGCCATTTTAGCTTATAACTCTTGTTCCTTCTTTTGATAGTACTTGTCAATCTCTTATTCAATCATCTCTTAACGTTTCTTAGAGTCATCTACTTATGGTTTTGGTTGTTCTTGTTTAGGCTCTTGTTTGGGTGGCTCTTATGTTGGAGCAACGAAACTATATTTATCATTCTTGTCAGCATATATCACAGTCGCAAGTTTCCAAACATTAGCCTTCTAATTCCAGAAGTATTCCTTGTCCTTCTTATTACAAGCTGGTTTATTGTTTCTATCAGTTAAGTCGATGTGGTAACACCACTTGTTCTTAGAGTTGAGTTTAAGTACATAACCTGGTTTATCAACTGGCTTGATTGGTACTCCAGCTTCATCCACCTTATCTTCAGTCTTGATATTTACAAGCTTCCATCCAGAGCTTTCATACCATTTATATTCCTTGGTTGCATCTGTGCTTTCTGGCATTACATCCTTGTTGATCTTCCATCCTAATTATCTAGTGGTCATATGTGTTGTTAATATAAATCTAAAAAAGTTGTTTGACAATACCTCATTATATATTAAATTACTTCCTCAATTAGTATAAAAGCTGTTGTCTCTATTCTACTGGAGTGTTCATTACACGTTGTTTATTATACTCATCCAACTAATTATATATATAATTGTTAAACTGCTACTGTTGATATTGTTGTTATTGCTATTGATATTATTATTGATTAGCCCTTTGTTCATCCTGCTAACGTTTATAAATCTTCTTCCTAATATCATCTATGATCTGAGCCTTGTTGTCTTCTGTATTAAATCTTCCAACAGCTCCTAGATATTTAGTAGCTATCTCTTCAATAGCGTTCTTGATATCATCATCATTCTCACGAACTGTTTATGTCTCTTCATATATTCTCTTTAATTCAGCTTGATCGTCTTACCATGCTTTATATGCTTCATCAACAGCCTTTTCATAGTTATACTCCTGACCAAGTTTTTCTGACTCGGTTGAGTATCTATTTACCTTATCTATATACTACTTCTCATGCTCGTTATATAATTTGTTATAACCATCCGCTGTTATATAACCCTTATCTAATGATGATTTCAACTACTCATGTATGATCTTGAGTTCTTATAAGGCAACTTCCTATTTAACTCTCAACTTCTAATTAGTAATTGCATTAACCCTATCACGTTCTTCTACACCACTCTTACCAAATAACTATCCATATACTTAATCGTTAAGAGTATATTTAGTACCATACTGATCTGATAATATAGACTACATTCTATCATAAACGTTATCCCATCTATCATACAGCTTATCATAATTATATTCTACTATTCCTTCCTACTATTATTTATAGAAATCAGAGAGTTCTCTAGCAGCTTTCATTTATATATGAGGTTATTAAGTAAAATCTGATGATAGCTTGTATAAGTTTTATTCAACAGAAGCCATCGATGTTAACTTATTTAAGAGCTAATCGGAATATTCTCTATACATCTATATAGCCTCTTTATTATGATTGTCTAATGGTATTTAACCTAATTTAACTTTATCTAAATATGGTTATATATTCGCCTATTTCTATTTACGTTCTCCATCACGCTTCTATAATATATCAAGGTCTTTCAAATGTTGTTCTCTATTGAATCCAAAGTTCAACTCAAACTCTCTTACTTACTAGTCTCTCTTCTCAAACTCCAAGTTCATTTATATCCTCTCTTATCGTTGATACTCACTATCACTTACAGTCTTTCTATCAATTTCTAACTGTTGTTTTCTAAGAGACTTGGATATACTGATCTCAAGTTCATAAGTTGTATCAGGGTCCATTGGAATAGCATGAAAGTTCTCATCACAAAAGCCTATTTAGATACCCTTGTATATTTAGTCTTTGGTTATAGTAGATGAGAATCCACTTGTGATCTTGACTCTTGCTAATGGAGTAACATTCAGTTCATGTCTGAGTATGATGTATTATTTATATTTAGACAACACAGTTTACTTGGTTATATATAAACAGGTTATATGAAGGGTCTTAATGAAGTTTAGATAGAACGTATAATCAAACTTGATGTACTACTTATTGGTTACATACATAGTCTTGTTATTTAGTTTGTCTGGTATAATCAATCCATTAGCATCAAGTTCATTACCTTCCTCATCGAATTTTACTTGTTAACCATTTATATTATCAGTACGAGGTTATAGTTCGTTGCTCTTAAATACCTTGGCTCCTAACAATTTAGCTAACCAATAACTCTCTTCTGGAAATTTTATAGTTGTCTATTCACCTTCAAACCTTAAACGAGTCTTAAGGTTCTTGACAAGTTGTTCAGTATCGGCTGCTACTAAGAACTATTACTCCTTGGTTGCTAATCTAGCTGCAGTTTATATTAACCCTGTGATCTCATCTAAATATATCATCTCAGTCTATCTTGTTCCAAAGTCTTTATCTAATTATACTATATAGTCTCCAGTATCAAGAATTTCTACGTTACCTGATGAGCCTACTCCTTTATATCTAGTTCTGAGAATGATTTTAGTGTTATTAAGTAGTTATCCTGGAATGGTAAAGTTGACGGTTGGTTGTATGTCATACTCTTCCTTATCAATCTTAGATAGGTCGAAGTAGTATGAATCATCTGTATATAAGAACTCTTGGTTCTGTGAGCCTTCGTAGTATACAATCATATTTATAGATGATTCAAAAAATTATGGAATGTTCACTGGAAGTCTTTGATGCTGATTTATCCATTGTTCAAGTCGTATTCGAGTAAAGTGTCATAGAATGTATAGGCTATGATTCTGACGTCCTTGGCTCCTGCATTTTGAGCTCTGAGAGGAGTATCCACGCTTAAATCAGTGTTCACAATTGTTGAGTCATTATTAGCCTTTCTACCATTTCTATATTCAACCAGATTATATTTATACATCAGAGAGTTCTATATACTATTATAACCATCACCTATAACATCATTTGAACATTCATCCATAGAGAACTATTCGAGAGAACTGTATACATAAGCGTATTTAGATAACCATTCAAACATGTTACTGAAGGCTGGGGCTAAACCTCTATCATACTATTGGTGCATATTAGTGCTTCTAATGATCTCATTACGTATAGACTATAAGTCTTAAACATCACTTGAGAACAATCTCTGATCATCACCTCCACGTTGTATATTGAAGTTACCGAAGAACACAAAGTCTTGACTGAAGTTTCTAGCTGTTAGTTCAACTGTTATACCAGCTGTACCAACTTACTATTCAACTAACAATTGATTGTTTCTATAGTCAACCATACTCTTACTTGTCATGCCTGTGAATCTCTGATGTAAATAAGTAGAGTCAGCGTCATCAGCATCCTTACGTTCTAGACAGAGTGCTGATCTAGCTATACTTGCATGACGTGAGCTTGTCTCATTTACAAGAACTTATCCAGTAGTCATAGTTACAATTGGTCTTGACTCCATGCCGATATTGTTTTGTACAAGTACGTGTGACCCTTTCTCCTTCATATTTGTTTATACAGTTTGAGAAGACTTAGTAACAACTGATAGATCAATAGCACCAATACCAGTATATTCAAGATCAAACACTTCTGAGCTTCCAAAACATTTAGCCAAATGTTTACTCTAGGTCTTGATAGTTATATATAGACTCTATCTCTTAATTGCATTTGTATAGAAGTTATTAGAGTAGTTGAATACTTGATTAAGCATATTTAGTGGAACGAAGAAGTCTTTTCTAAATAACCACTTAAGAGCAGATGCACCTGACCCTTCTATTTATTGGTTTTTCATAGCACCTGTCCAAGTTGCCAATGTGCTTATATCAACAAACTTCTTACCAGCTTCATCATATGGTAATACATACTCATCAAACAACAGAGTATCGCCTTCAAACCATGTTTAGCTCATAGTCTCTTAATAGTCCTTAGGTAAGAACATTTGATAGAAAGCAGTCTTTCTAAATAGTTCAGTTGTTCTAAGCTCTCCATTATAATTAACAACACTCTCAGCGAATGGGAAGGCTGAGTTCATAGCTGTGGTACATTTAGCAACTGGAGGAGCAAGTGTATATGATGATCCATCAGACTTAACAGTTGCTTTCTAGTAGTATATAAATCCGTTTTTAGCATAGTATCTACCAATTGTTGCTGCAGTCATATTGATACCAAACTGCATAGTATATTTAATACCACTGTTAGTTGTTGATAATACAGAGTTCTATAAACATTAGACCTCCCATTAAATTTCATTTGAGCTTCCATCTTTAATTAAGTTCTTAGCTGGGAAGTCAACAGTGTTACTTCCAGACTTATTTACGTGGACAACTTTAATAGACACACCATCGTGTGAAGTAGATACATACACATCGTTTGATAAATTCTCAACCGCGGTGACCTTGGCTGGAACTATATTGAGGTTGTTGTTAGACATTTATGATATATATAAAAAAAGTTCATTGATGATCACTTCATAAGGAATACAGGCAAATAATACTGCGGATAGTCCATACCAAATAGGAATTGATCTTCAACAGGGGTTATCATAGACTTATCATATGCCTTTAGTTATGATGGTTTAATAGAGTATGTAGTAGTAGACTTTGTATGATCCTTTATAAATGTATTTGTACTACTAGGTTTAATACGGTATATAATATCATCAGCATGTTCTAACACGTCATATATCTTCACACTTTAGCCTTTATTATTAACAGCGCTCAATATCTTATCAAATGTATAGAAGTTGGTGTTCTCAAGTTCATAGCTAAAATACTCTTTAGATATATTATTAGCAAACTTCATTTGATAACACTTTCTATGATATGCTGGAATACCCCAAGGATAACCTCTCTATAGCTTAAATGTTTGTACATACTGATCAAAGTCAAATGGCTCAGGTACCACTTAGAAGAAGCTCCCAATCTTGTTTATAATTCTATAAGTCCCTCTACTCCACTTACGTTCACGTTTCTTATCAAATTTGGAATTCTCCTTCAACAACAATACATGAACAATGTCTCCTAACTAGAACTCATAAATACCATTGAGCTCATCGTTCTAAGATTGTTTAACAGCATTTATATCATCGACCTCTTCTCTAGTAATCTTAGCTGGAACCTTAGAATACAATTTAATAGACTTCTCAAAGTTATGGAACTTCATAAGGTTATCGAGAATAGTTTATAATTGATCTTAATTAATATACACTTGTCCACTGTCATGTTATTCATCAGACAACTCCGATAAGTCTTGGATACCTTTCTAAATTCTGCCTCTAATATATCTACACATAGCATTTATAGGCGCAAGCTACAAATCATCAAACAGTACAACTCTATGAGTCACATTAAACCTTGTTAAATAGTCTTCGAATACACCTTTATATTCTCCCCCATAATCAGTAGTAAGAGTATCTATATCAGCTTCTAAATCGTTGTCTACTAAATACCTTTAGAGTTCCTTAAAATGTTCAACAGTCCATATTGGAGTTTTATATGTTATAAGCTTCAAATGCAACAAATGAGTAGCTGGACTATAGAATATGCTCACGAAACACTTTTAGAGTTTCTCTTTCATATATTTAGAGTCTCGTAGTTCAAGCAAGTCTCCTTACCAAGAATCATACTGGTTAACGAATACAAGTTCTTGATTGGTCATTATATGTTCTTGAAAAAATGCAGGCTCATTGAACTTACTATAAGCTCTTGTTCCATAAGTCTAAAAGTACATTCAATTCATTATCGCTGAATGTATAACTATTTATTAAACATTCATAGTACTTATTTATAAAACCTATTTAATACTTTTACTAAGTCGCTTTGTCTGAATTGTTATATATATCATATTGTTATAACTATTGTATCATCGATTAGAAAGGCTGTCCATAATTTGGTTGCATATATATATATTGATTTAAAAAGACTATATGGCTCCTACGTCGCCTAGCTCCGCCACACTTTCAAATAGCCTTACAAGTTGTCTTCGGAAGTAGTCTTGGAAGGGGTTGCAGCCGAACGAGCCGAGCGAGCCGTGCGAGTCGAAGGTGATGTGAGGCGATATATACAAAAATGCACGGGCTCAGAAGGCAGTACAACTGTTAAACAGTCCACAACCATTTGCTATTGAGAACATATCCTCAAATATATTTAGCAACTACTTCTTGTTGCCCTTGAATATTTGTTCTATGAGTTATAGTATAAGCACTTTCTCATTCGTTGTTAGAGTGTTGTTGAAGAACTTTTAGACTTATTCAAATACAGTTTGTTGTCTGTACTCTCCTAGTTTGGTGCCTTAGATAGTATACTCTGCAACGGCCATTAGTTATAGGATCAATAGGTCTATGATTTGATAAGAGTCTTGGTTAAGTGCTTTTATGTTTGTAATCACTTGTTCACAACGTTCATTAAAGTCGTTTAGCTACTTCTGAGTTGCAACAGTCTATTTAAGAGTCTCTGACTTGATGTTGTCTATAAAGCCTATTGCAGTGGCCTATACAGATTTGGTCTCTGTTGTTGGAAGGGTTGGTGGACTAACTGCTGCGGCAACTGTCTTGGCTACTTATACAACTGCTTGTAAAGGTTATATGGTCGAATACATATTTATGAATGTACTAAAAAATTCGTACGGTCATTTAAGTCGCTTATCAAACTTGAACCATATAGAGGTCATAGGTTATGATTGGACGTATAGAAAGTTGAATCTATAAGCGTCCTTCTTGTTCATATCTGTCTCATAATATCCAGTGTGTTGATTATATAGCTCTATAAAGGACTTAACATCGAAGTCAACTGAGTCAAGTGCTTGAATGGCTCCATAAATATCCTTGAGCTTCTCGATTGGTATGCCTCTAAATAATAGAAACGAGTTCATTATAGTCTTATAGCCTATCTATAAGGCTCCAGGAGAGTGAATAGATACACCTGTATAAAAGAGACTCAGATGTCTTCGTTTAGCTAGACTCTAATATAAAGTGTTACCAACATCTCTAAACAACTTGGACCCTGTCTAATCATCTATAATCAAAAGGATTTTAGGACGTCTAATCATATAACCATCAAACTCCTTTATAATTGACTATTGAATTGGATTGGCTTGTTATAGCCCATATGTAAATCTAGAACCGAAGCTTGAGACTTTATTAGATGTAATATCCCTTAGTACTGTTAAGACTTATTGATCAGTCTCTTTGAACTTTAGTTCTGGGTACTCTTACTTGAACTGTTCTAGTTAGTCTAAACATAGTAGTATAAGTTTATATTATGGATGATTCTATAAGACTTATTTAATATTTAGTTGATTGAGAGTTCCTTTATGTCCTTCATACTTCTCTTAGTATATGTCCTTTGATATTTGTCTCAAGAACTTCTATGCATTCAACGTCTCATAGAACCTAAAATTCATTTAGGTAATCGAATCAATTATGCTTAGAACATTATCATCAGTTGCTTCGATCAGGATTTTCTAGTCCTTATGAGCAAGTGTATTATCAGTGGCCGTTGATGGACTCATGAATATATAATGAGTAACAAGTCCATTACAGAGAGTTGGTTTGTCTAGATCATATGTGGTTGACTTAGACCATTATACAATTGTATCAGCTACGTTCTATAGTTGAGTAGTCTTACCACATCCAGGAGCACCGAAAAAGCCTATAAAGCTAAACGAGTCAAGAGGTAGCTTACAGTTCTTTAGAGGTTCAATTGAGTCAGAAGTTAGATTGTTCATTGTAAGTAGTCCAAAAAATCTTGTTCAATCACTGAGACTAGAAGAGTAATGATGAACTCTGATCTAAGTCTGGTTAATTGTATAAGCCCTTTTTGAGTTTATGTATTTAAATAGTCGTATTCTTACCTAAAGTAGTTTTAAGAGTATATACTGGAGTATTATTTATATATGACACAATCGTTTTCAAGTATTTATCATTCATTAATTTATATAGTTCACAAGTCTCTGTGTCAATGAAGAAGTTTTCGAATGAATTTCTACCATAGGTTTTGAACGGAACACACTTGTTTGATAGTTTTATGAAGTATTGAGCTTTATGACCATTATACGAACTTAAGTTCATACAGTTATGGCTATGTGTGATATACCTCAGATTGGACACTTAGTTATTTACTCTACATCTATCAATATGATCAACCTCATAGTCATCTGGACATTCTCCTAGAAAGGCTTAAGCTACTAAGCGATGAATGTGTATACTTACTCCATCGATACTTGTTTAGTAATAACCACTACCTATACATATTGGTGGTCTCTTCGTTAGGTCTTCGTTATATACGAGACGTCCGAGGCTTGATATCAATAAATCTTGATGACCTACTACATACTTGAACTGTTCATCTGGCTTACGATCATTAGCAGCATCAAACAATGTATATGCTCTTGACTGATCAAATACTGGTTTGTACTCTATAACTTCCTCTCTTATATACATACTATCTAATGAGTCTAATGAGCTTGTTGAGGCTTCTACATATGAGATGTTGTGTGTAGTTTACATTACTCTATTGCCAAAAAAGTCAATTTCATCGTACGGATTTAATGTATTCAATAAGGATATCTAAAGGAGTTTGAGTGGGTTTCATATACTATATACTTAAAAATTCATCAGAGTGTACTCCTTTTATACAGTCCTTATATGTCTTTTAGAATTTATTTAAATATAGGAAGGTCCTCTAGATTACCAACGTTGATATTGTTTATATCATCCTATATAGTCTTCAACTGTTCCTCTATATCTGATTTGAACTCTGTTATTTGTGTTTATAGTTCTTCTATTTATGTATATATATCCTTAGTAGCTGTGTCAAGAGTTTTAGTAGCTGTGTCAAGAGCTTATAACGAAGGAGTTACAGTATTGTTATTAAATTCGATAATTAGATTTGTATTGTTGATGTTTGTTGCTAAATTTGACTCTATGTTTCCAACTTTCATATCAGTCGTAACAAGTTTGCCATTAACAGTATTAGCAGTACCATTTGCGGTTTGTGCTATCGTTCTAATATCGTTTTCAGTTGCAACCCTGTTCTGATTATCTGTGATCTACTTGTTGATTTAGGCACCTAGGCTACAATCTATGAAGTATAGTTTCTAACTAACTTAAGGGAATGTGTCCAGAGTTGGATTATAATCAGTCTATGACATTTATAGTTGATACAAAAAATAAATTCCAAGTTATCTCAAAAGTCCATTCCATCAAAGTCATCAACAGTTAACATTTTAGACTTCATTGTGGTGTTCTTAGGTCTAGCATCAGATATTTATTTGAGTCTAAGTTTATCAACAATCTCAGGCTATACAACTAATGGACAAGTGATTGGGAAGTATTAAACTGTTTCTCCAATAGCATTGGTAACCTCTTCGAGTTTGTTATCTATAATGAAATATTGGAACTATCCTTTATCAGCCTTTGGAGCAAGTTTGTTAGCAAATGTTTGTGGCATATCTTCTGGACATTTATAAGCAAACACTGGCTTGTTATCCTTGAAGTATATTATACGGAGTATACTAATGTTGTATCCGAACTAAGTCTTGAAGACTACTGTTGAGTCTACGTAGATGTGTACATAATCGAAGTCCTCTTAATAAAAGTTCATAACTTTCACACGATTGAGGAATCTATCTTGTTATTTAACCGGTTCGATTGGTTCTTACTTGTTGTTATTCTTGATTAAATCAT
Organism: Hexamita inflata; assembly: GCA_963988835.1. Lineage (NCBI taxonomy): Eukaryota > Fornicata > Diplomonadida > Hexamitidae > Hexamita > Hexamita inflata. The sequence continues at coordinate 28,588 of CAXDID010001170.1, forward strand.
TCAAAGCAAACTTGTTCTTGTATTGTTTGTTATTCATTTGGTTATTCATTTGGTTACTCTATACTAAAAAAGTCAAAAATTGTATAAGGATTCACTACTTCTTCTCGTTATCCTTTAGAGGAAACTATAATTGTCGTATGAATGATCCTTTGGTGAAGACTTGATATCCTTTGTATTCAAATATTGGCTTGGTTGCACAGAGATCAAACTTGATAGGCTTTGCAATATATAAATACTAATATAGTTTGATGAAGTCTCCTTAGAAGTTTTCATCTGCTTATACACTTATAGCTCCATCAGATACACCTTTCATACGCACATGATAATCATATATATGTTTAGATGCATCTATAACAAGTCTAGCACAATAGACCTTCTTAGATATGTATACTGCTTGATCAGCATATTAGACCTTACCTAGCTTACTTTAGAAGTCACTGTGGAACTAACCCATAGAAGAGCCTACAAGCTTTCTGTTATATTTATTTAGATAAATAGTTTCAAGTATATCTAAGGATGCTTTATCAATCTACATCGAATCTGTGTCTTGATAATAAATGTCTAGCTTGTTGTCTTCAGCTGTGCACATAACTTGATTCATTATACGTTTAGATACACTCAGTACAAGAACACCTCCAAATGTAAATGTTGATTGGTCCGAGATTTCTTATTTAAGTGTTACAACATACTTGCCTCCAGTTTATTCAACGTTGTCTATATTAGATGATTGTTTGAGTACTAGTTTATAGAATTCAAGTTTGTCTAGTACAAGAGTTTTGGAAGGATGTATCTTCTCGATCATTTTACCATAAGCACTATTGAGCATGAGCTTGTATATAATTTAGGCTGGGTTCTCTTGCTTCTTGAGCTCTACACGTTTATTGAACATCTATTGAACAACATCTCTAATTGTATAATTACGTTATTAGAAGTATACTCCAGATACAATTTGATATTCGATATGTTAGAACTCTACAAGGTCTTAGAGAGACACTTGGTCATAGAAGTATGAGATAGACTCGTCAAAGTTATTTGAGAACTATCTAACTCCATCATCATCAATTGTGCTTACTAATGGAAATTGTCTTGGAATGAATTGTTGACCTCGTTTGAGCTTGACTTCTAAATATAATGTCTTCTGGTCTGGACTGTCTTGTTCAAGAGTTATGTTGAATAGATTTGATGGGTTGTTATAGAAGGCTATTTATTCGGCGTTTAATGAACTTGCTGGGCCTGTTGGATAGTACATGACTCTCATCGCTGAAGGATATAGAGAGACAGCATCGAAGTCTACTATCTATGTATTTGGCTCAGTCTTTAGAACACGTCTGTTTGATTAAGTCATACAACGACCACCTATAACAAACTATTAGAGGAAGTGTCTAAGAAGTCCAGAGACCTTATAACATCCATTAAAGCATCCTAGTTTATATTATACATCCATAGCCAATGATGATATAGTTAAATAGTTATACAAGTCTAATTATATATTTAGTGGTTCATATTGTTATCTAAGGTTGTTTCTAAATATCATAACAGCCTTAGCTAGAATTTTGACGTCTTGTTCACAATAGAACTTACAGTACTAATGCATATCAAATGTGTTGTCATCTAATAAGGCCTCAGCTCTGTTAATGGCTTTTGTGAAGTCTTCTCTAGTTGTACCAGTTGGTAAATATTTAAGAGCATCGTTGATATCACCTAAGTTCTTAAGGTATCTGAGTTTAGTGTAGTAATCATATGGGAACAACTCCTTATAATATTTCTATTGGTCTTCTATACTAAAGAACATAGAAGGCAATTTAGATATAGATGCATCTGGACTGAACAATCTATATGAGTCTCTAAATACAATTGAATAGCCTTTGCGGTATATAGTGAAAGCAAGTTGTTTGGTACCCTATTGGATAACATCGTATATAGCATATTTAGTTGACAATATGAACTTACAATCGTAAGATAGGTTATGGAAATATATTAGCACAGACTGCTTTGGAGTGGAAGAGTCATATGAGCCATGATGTTTGTCGAGGTATCTAATTAAATAATGGATCGATCGAGCAGTTGTAACGTTCTCACCGTCTTCAGTATAGCATAACATAAATGGTTCATGAGCAGTACTTACACGTTATACTTCATTGGTTGTCTCATCTATATGGTCTTCACCTGTAAAGGTCTCGAAGTCAGCGAACAAGACTCTATCAAAGCTTACATCCTTTCTGGGAACATAATTGAACTCCTTTTGATACTGGCTGATGTCACTAAATGAGCCTCCAATCAATTATTTAGATACTTGTTTATAATTATGTATGTTCATATCATCTATAGGCTCTAACAACTTCTATCTAATCATAAGTGTTAATATCTCTCCCATATATGTTGTAGCAGGTTGACCATTTACTTTATCACGTGTTACAAAACAGTTTGTAGACTCTCTAAATAGTTTGATATTGGTGTTCCTAATAAATCTTGGATCATTCTTGTACTAATTATAATGGTTGACCCACCAGGCTGATATTTGTACTTGTTCATTTAGGAAGTAATGGTTCTCAATAAGACCTAAACGAAGTTTCGGAGGAAGGTCAAGTCCAACACAGTCTTCTGGAATTACTTAAACAGTTGTCGAGTTTATGTTTCGATCAGCTCTTTAAACAACATTATAATCATTCACAATTATACAACCAAGGCCTTTTATCTTCCTTAGATTTAGTACTGCTAGATATTTAAGGTCTTAACTAATTTGGAGTTCTATATTGTTGACCTCTTCTTTAGTGTATACTCCAGAAATTCTTAAACAGTGTATAAAGCATTAGACTTCTGATAGCTTGTTATGTTCTTCGATAGTGTTGCCTATTTGATATTTAGATAGATCAAGAGGGGTAGTATTTATATAGTTCAGATAAGCACCCTTTCTACGTTTACGTTACATATCACCTGCGACTGTGTCTTTAAGTTCTTGGAGTGGTATGATTTAGACTGATATAGCTTGAGCCATTGAGAGACTACATTGTTAATCGCTGCCGACTTATATATCTTCTGATATCAGGTTACCATACTTCTTAACAAAGTCGTTGAAGTCTCTGATGGTTGATGATCTGATCTCGAAGTTCTTAGTCTTGAAGTCTACTTCACCGTCCTTACTAATAGTTCTGTATGTAACAATTAAACGCCCCTTTATATATTATTTAAGTATTAATGGACAATACATTCTAAAGAAGGCCACTTGATTAGCATTCTCATATGTATGTACTTGATCGATAACCATTTGGACTTGTTCAGGAGTTAGAGTTCTTAGTTCATCATATAAATCCTTTTGAGTGGCCTATATTTAATTATACTTGTCCTCGTCTTCTATAAAGTTGTTGCCTTCATACTTGAGCCTCTAAAGTCTTCTCATCTCCTTCTATCTCTTGGTCAATTTGGACTTCATAGTGGTTTTCGATAAGGCCTAAGTCTTGAGGTCTTTAATAGGGATGTTCTTGGGCTTTGTGTTATTAAATGGGTTAAATGGTTGATTGAGCTTCTATATACGAGACTCTATCTCATCCATCTCATTACCAAGTTTGGTGAGAGCCTTTCTGTCTTTGGCTATAAGTGCTTGATCATACTTGATCTATAGCTCAGCTAATTTAGATTCCAGTTCAGTTTACATTATTACTTAGGGTACAAAAAAGAAGGAGTCATCGAATAAATAGTTTGTTGATATATCTAATAAAGTCTTATAAATCAAAGTCCGTGTGAGATGGACCGGTGTTCTCATATTCATATAAACTGATCTCAGGGTTATCTATATTATTATATATATGACGTTTATAAAAGCTATCTGTACAATCAAACTCAGTTAATGGAATTGCGTTATCAAACATAAGCGGTTGAAGTAGACTATATTCATAGTTCAACATCTTATGTAGTTGTTAGTGTTTAATAAATGGTGAATAACATGAAATCCAATCACAGTTCTATTTAAAGTAATCGAGCTCTTCTTTAGATACAGTTATCAATAACAGATTATCAAGTTGGTTATCAAACTCATTGCTGTTTATATGATGTACTATTTAACCTGATGAAGTAGGTCTTAGCGTATATAGATGAATTGAATTTCTACAACCTCCAAAACTCAAATGAATATCACTGTAGTTCTGAGTAATTATAACTGGGTTCGCTTTATAATCTCCAACGTGACATATTGGTACAAGGAAACAGAAGAGCAGACCAGATGTTATTTAGAAGGAGTCTTCATAGTTCACTAATATTTACAAGGACTTATATATAACAAGTGGTATAATATCCTTAGCTGCTTTATATAGTTCAACATCGACTACTTCCTTGTTCTCCTTGCTTGTAATGAACACACATCGTTGAAGGACATTTATATACATTTACATAATACTCTCTACAAGTTCATTTGAATGTACAAACTCAGTCTCGTTCATTTATGGTATGATATTTAATAGATGTTATAGAGATGTTATAGATAAATACTGGGTTAGTTCGTTGTACGTTTATATAGATAGGTTCTATGAATATTATTAGATACTCTCTAGGAATTTAGTTTACATATTACTAATGGTATAAAAAACTTCACGGTGGACAAACAGGTTGGATATATGAAGGCTCCAATACAAATACTTATGGCTCTTCATCTTTGTATATTTATATGATCTTCAGTTGTTGTGGTATCTAGAAAGTTTGTAACTTCATTGATTATGTATGACTCTAAAAAGTTCTATATTGATTAGCGGAGTGGTAATCAATTGATAAATATAAATATATAAATATATATAAATACAGTTTTGGACTGTTTGTAAAACCTACTCAAATCTACTTTAGAGTTTGTTACGAATAATACCGAGAGTTTATTATTGGACGTTAATTAACGGTCCTAATTATATATTTACTCAAATCTACTTATATATATTATGTTCATGATATCACTTCAAGTACTTCTAAGCTGTGGGTGACTGTCTGCCTTGGAAGGCGATGCCGGTGCACATCTCATACGACTAAGAGAGTTACTAACCTATATATGCTTGACATGCTTGTACTTAACCAGACACCCACCGCAGTGCCCTTATATTAAGTCCTAACATAGCGAGGTTAGAGTTCTTTTAGACGCGATCAATCTTTTATGAATTTTAATGTCTTGGGGATTGAACCTGGGACCTTCGCCGCGTGCGCGAGAGTTCTTCCATCTCGGCCGTTTGGCATCATTATATAGTATAACAAACAAACGTGAGTACAAAAATCAATTAAAGTTACCGAGCTAAAGCTGTTTGAGTGAGATTAGAGTAGAATCTATATTTGAATATGTATTTAAATATAGTCTAAAGCATGTGTAATTGTGTCCTTCTCTTTATTAAATTCGTTCGAGTTATATACCTCGTTGATATAATTGGAGTGAAGTAGGATCAATCCAGGCATCACTGAATGTGTGGTTACCATACTTCCTAAAAGGCACACACTTATCTATAACTGTTTGATCAACTCTTATACGTTCTTCTGGATAGCATCTAAGAATCGGTATTTCGTTAGACTTCTATATAATCTCTTATGTGATAGTGAATGGAGCAGTAAATGGTTCATCATCAATAATAGTTATAGGCTTTAGATGTTGTCTCTTAGCTTTGACCTCTTCTATATAATGATTGATACGTTCGTGACGTCTTGTGAGTTGTTTAGAATGGTGAATCTCCTTTAGGGATGGCATGTTTATTATAGGATAAAAAAGTGTAAACAGAGCTCTTGATATAGAACACTCTCATACTCGCTCACATCAGCCTCGCAGCTACAGGCTCCTACGTCGCTTCCGCTGACGGCTCCTACGTCGCCTCCTCATCCTCGTTCGCTCACCCAATCCTTTGAAGAAGAACTTTGAAGAAGCCTTCCGAGTTGCCTTTGAAGTTGCCGACGAAGTTGCCTTTGAAGTCGCCGACTGATGAACGAAGTGAAGAAGGAGGCTTATATGAGTTGTTTGTGTGTTGTTTATATAGAGGCCGCACTTCCAGGAACGTTGTTCAAGTGTGTGATTCAGTGTGGTGCTCAGAGGGTTTGTGTGGGTCCTAAGCGCTGAGCGGCTGTCGCCTGGCTCCTCGCTCTCCAGTATATGAATACTAGTGAGATTTGATTTAGTAGTGTGAAAGGGTGTGAGGGTTTGATATAGTAGTGTGAATACTAGTTGGATATGATTTAGTAGTGTGAAATGGTATGAGGGTGTGGAGTGAAAAGTTTGATTGAGGTGCGTTCCTGGAAAGCGGCCTCTATATAAACAACATTTGTTTATTTGTAGATTAATTTAATAAGTTTAAATTAGACTTAGAGGTGTTAAATTAATATAAACTCGCTTATAAGGGAGTTGAAAAAGAAAAGCAAATAGGTTTTACAAGCGAGGTTATGTATGTTTTCAACAAGAAGAAAATTGACGTGACTGTCATTTACGAGAAACCGCCCAGTGAAAATTTTAAAAACATTCTTGTCCGCGTTGGAATCGAGAAAACGGTCAACGAAAGAGAATTCGAGAGAATTTGCAGAGACAACGGGGCCTATGTGGTCAGGAAAGGGGTGCAGTGACGTTTTGTTTAGTAGATTAATTTACATTTTAGTTTAAATTAGAATTAGAGGTGTTAAATTAATATAAACTCGCTTATAAGGGAGTTGAAAAAGAAAAGCAAATAGGTTTTACAAGCGAGGTCATGTATGTTTTCAACAGAAAGAAAATTGACGTGACTGTCATTTACGAGAAACCGCCCAGTGAAAATTTTAAAAACATTCTTGTCCGCGTTGGAATCGAGAAAACGGTCAACGAAAAAGAGTTCGAGAGAATTTGCAGAGACAACGGGGCCTATGTGGTCAGGAAAGGGGTGCAGTGACGTTTTGTTTATTTGTAGATTAATTTAATAAGTTTAAATTAGACTTAGAGGTGTTAAATTAATATAAACTCGCTTATAAGGGAGTTGAAAAAGAAAAGCAAATAGGTTTTACAAGCGAGGTTATGTATGTTTTCAACAAGAAGAAAATTGACGTGACTGTCATTTACGAGAAACCGCCCAGTGAAAATTTTAAAAACATTCTTGTCCGCGTTGGAATCGAGAAAACGGTCAACGAAAGAGAATTCGAGAGAATTTGCAGAGACAACGGGGCCTATGTGGTCAGGAAAGGGGTGCAGTGACGTTTTGTTTAGTAGATTAATTTACATTTTAGTTTAAATTAGAATTAGAGGTGTTAAATTAATATAAACTCGCTTATAAGGGAGTTGAAAAAGAAAAGCAAATAGGTTTTACAAGCGAGGTTATGTATGTTTTCAACAAGAAGAAAATTGACGTGACTGTCATTTACGAGAAACCACCCAGTGAAAATTTTAAAAACATTCTTGTCCGCGTTGGAATCGAGAAAACGGTCAACGAAAAAGAGTTTGAGAGAATTTGCAGAGACAACGGGGCCTATGTGGTCAGGAGAGGGGCGCAGTGACGTTTTGTTTATTTGTAGATTAATTTACATTTTAGTTTAAATTAGAAATAGAGGTGTTAAATTAATATAAACTCGCTTATAAGGGAGTTGAAAAAGAAAAGCAAATGGGCCTTGCAAGCGAGGTCATGTATGTTTTCAACAAGAAGAAAATTGACGTGACTGTCATTTACGAGAAACCACCCAGTGAAAATTTTAAAAACATTCTTGTCCGCGTTGGAATCGAGAAAACGGTCAACGAAAAAGAGTTTGAGAGAATTTGCAGAGACAACGGGGCCTATGTGGTCAGGAGAGGGGCGCAGTGACGTTTTGTTTATTTGTAGATTAATTTAAATATGTTTATATTGGAATTAGAGGTGTTATGTTAATATAAACTCACTTATAAGGGAGTTGAATAAGAAAAGCAAATGGCCTTACAAGCGAGGTTATGTAGTAATTTAATACATTATACCATTATTGTTGATTAGGTTGATTTTAACGTATTACGTATTAAATATTCTTGACTTATATAACAACAATTTAATAACTATTTTAACTACTTATCTCAAATACTTATCTCAAATACTTAGCATGATATAATTAATAAAATGGTAATTGAGCCTTATTATTGTTGAGTCAATTCTGTAACAATTTTGTTTCATTTTTAAATATTGAAATGCCATAATTTCTTTTTAAATTGAAAAAAGTGTATTATACCTTAAATTAAAGATGGGATGAGACTACAGGGGATCATCCCGTTAAAAAATAGATGTAATAACTCTTACTGTAATAGGTATTTTTATACCAATATTGGTTTAATACCTTATCTAAAAATTGAATCATTTACCGACTTTCATAGGTTCATTTACCCACTAACTATCTTTTTAAGCATTAGCTATCTTATTACGCACAAATCTAAACTTTGTAAATTGTTAATAACATGACTCACTCAACAGCAACAATCCAACAATACATCTAAGCGCAATAAATAGGTATATACTAGTTATTTTACTATAGCTAAGTAAAAATAATATATATTTTAATAATTCTTGTATATTCTTGTGGTTGATAATATTCCAGTTTATTAAAATGGCTTTCATCTTTGTTTCCAATCTAAGTGATTCTGCTTCCTCATTTATGTAACAGCTTTACTGTATTTTAATATATAGGGAATCAGAAAATCATTTTAGTTTAGAAATATAATTTTTAGTTTAGAAATATAATGAAAATGAACTATGTGACCATAGTATGAGCTAATTGACCACAGTATGAACATTTTGGCCATGGAATGAACATTTTGGCCATCGTCCAGGATACATTGGAATTAAATGAACATTTTGGGTTCTGCCCAATTTGGAAATGAACTTATCGGGTTTGACTATAATAGTGGTTGATAATTTCCAGTTGATTAAAATGGTTTCCTCTTTTTATTTCCAATCTAAATGATTCCGCAGTACATTGTTTAATAAATTTCAAACAATTTAGTAAATCAAAATACAAAAGTAACATTTTTATAATAGAGAGCTCATATTTTATTTTTAAATTTATATCACTCCATGAATGTCCATCAAAGAAATATATAATGAAAAAATCAGATCAAATTCACTCTAATCCGTCGATCTGTCTAAGTTGCTCCCGCAAATACTACCTCAAATAAATTCAAGAGATAGCAAAGAAGCTAAATACCATATAGCAAAGTTTGATCATGAAGAGTCTGACTCGTTTTAACACGTACCAGATATATTATAATTACGGTCACGAATAATAGCTACTAAATAGTGCGTGGATGAAGAAGTAGAAAGAATAGAGTCATTGTTATTCACCGGAAAAGTTTTAGAAAAGAATTGTGATAAACTACTAAGAAATTCGTAATTGTAGTATAATAGGTTGAGCAAAACAGCAAGTTTTGAGTAATGATGTTAGAAAATAGTATAATCATATATTCACATATTCATTATCTTAAGCAGGTTAGTAACCATCATTTAGACTTCTTTCTCATCCATAACAGGATTATTAAAACTTTGGTGCATTGGTTATTGCACTGGCTTTCCCAATAATTCACAGTTGGAATCATTTTCTTTCATCAAATTTACTCTAATTGATTGAATCTTTTATACTCTAGATTGCAGTTGAACCAAATATTCGTGTTTCTTGTTGTTAACTTTGTTGACCTCGTCAATAATTGCAAGGTATTATTCCATTTGATATTTTCTTTGAACAGACTTTGATTCAAAATATAGCTTTAATGCGCCATACATAATAGTTTTCCATTCTACAACACCTACATCAAATTTGCGTTTTATATTTTGCCATTTGTTTTCAGCTTGTTTTCTGGTTCTGTTAGCGAACTTGCCTTCGAGCAAAAGGAAGTTATTTGTATCACATAGTAATAAAGTGCGGAACAATTATATTTCATCATCAAGTGACCATACTTAGTTTTAACCACCATTGAGTTGCTCAGTGAAATAATGTCCATCTGTATGCACTTTAATATTTTGTTACATTCTATATGGGGAGTGGAGTTTATTAATAGATAGCGATTATATTGATATGAATATATTTTACATATCAGATTAACAATCTGATGTTGTTTCATGTATTTATAAATTGTAAATTTGTGAATTGTAGTTTGATTTAAAGAAAATTTATTTGTATACTTGACATATATATCATGTTGACAAGAAAAAACGATAATTATTCAAAATATTTATTTTTAGAACTAAAGTAATAATACATAAATATATCACTGAAAACTATATGGTTGTGATTTAAGAGTATGTATAATATTAAAATAATATAAGATTTCCATCATAAAATGTTATAATATCTATATATAGAAATAAGTTAAATTTAATATTAATAGGCTGTTATTACTTGTGGTATACGATCAAGTATATTGCTTCATATGATTAAATTTCCAGTGCACAGAGTTATTTCGGTTATACCCCCAACCTTTTTATAATACCTTTAAAAAATATATGTCTGGCTATTTAATCATTAATCACTATTTTGTACGCTTAATACATTTTATTACTATATCACTCCATTATCACTGTTATTTCCTGTTATTTATTTGCTTCAAAATCGGTTGAGGGTAACCGTTATTTTACAAAAATGAACTTTGTCTGCATTTGATACTACATTACCTCAAATACAGATCCTACTCTGTTGATATGATTCTGAGTCAGCAATCATCTTACTTTGAAAAATAATGTATAATTAAAAATTGTCCACTTCAAGTATGAACGATTTTTGGAATATTCAAACTGCTCCGATAGTGCAGTAAGATTTCTATTTAAAGTAGTCTAAATTTTGTGTGTTTATATATTTAGCAAAATCTGATTTGAAAGCGTTGAAGACGATAACTTTAACTTCGCAAAAGGGGTAGTAGGACGTGACATTGATAATAAACAACGATTTTTATCCGAATGTCCCGCTTTCTGAGTCATTGACCTCTGGCGAGACCATTTTCGTGTGTAATTTTGTGAATTCGAAATGCGCGTTAATGTCTCAGTATAGTTATTAGATTTCAGCGACTACCAAGCAGAACATGTTGAAGCCTGACATGATGCAAACGTAAATTGAAGCCCAGGACGACATTCGCGAGCAGCATCGTATTCCTGAGATTTCCGAGTCCTTGAAGCTCGAGTTGGACCGTCACGTGATTCTTTTTTAAGAATTGGTGGACCGCAAACTTTGTATTTTCGAGCAGATTGGCGATTTGTACTTCAACCAACCCTTATTCATCTTTATTCCCGATTTCTCTTCCTCATCTGATGAGCAGCACATATAATTGGATTTAACGCAGTCCTCGTACACCTACCAGCTGAAAAAGTGCAGAATAAACTGCATGTGCGCCTTCATCTCCTCCCCAACCCCCTTGCAAACGAAATAACTCATTAACTACTCAAGGCACTACTTCCAAACATCCCCGTCAAGGGTTTCACTTATTGGAAAATCCTCAGGGGGATCTTTAGCCCTCAGCCTCCAAAATCTTCTTCAGGACCGTTTTGTGGGTGTAAACTCCTCTCAATCCCTTCCATCTTAAAATATTTTGCACCATTTGAACGCGAAAACGATTTTTTAGGCCGGAGAAAACGACTAAAACGCGATTTAGTGCGTAAAAAGTGCTCAAAAGGCCGTTCACTTGGACGCGATTTTTAATAATATGGAGCTCTTCTGCTTCGTCCACAGCAAATGCGGAGAGATTGTGAAGGACTTTGGCGAGAAAACGAACGTGTACTAAAATTTACTCGTCAAAGGACAGAAAATAGCCGGAGAAATTCAACTTAGGTACTGCACACACCCGGCGCTGTACTTCCTGGGGCTGGTTAAGAAATAAGCGCGATAATTCGCTCTGCAGTGCGGAATATTCGACCAGGACGAGATATTCTGCTACAATATTTACGTAAAAGGCAGAACGCAAGCGACGATATTCTACGAGCAAGAAAACAACATACGCGTAAAAATAATCGACCCAACTGGAATCGAAAACATGAAAATCATGTTCAGACACAACGAAAAGACAGAAATTCACGTAAACAACAAATACTTCATCGGATACCCACAAGAAGACGCTATCGGCGAATAAAGCCAAATGTACCACCTTGACGTAAACTCCCACTACAAATACGCAATCGATATATCAGAAATGCTTTGAAACGTGATGTACAATTATATACTGTTATTTACCTCTACTAATAATATTAATAATAACATGACTCACTCAGCAACAACAATCTAATAATACATCTAAACGCAATGAGTAAATATATTAGGTATTTTACACAATTGAGACACTCCCGTTTTTTCCAGCCTTATATTCTAATACTACAGTACCTTGTTTATAGAGACCGCTACAGTCCCGTTTATAGAGGCCGTGTTTTGACTTTCGTTTTTTAGCGGTCTCTAAGACCAAAACTGATAATTTTCTGTCTTTAGTTATAGAGGCCGTATTATATTGAAAATAATCAAATTGTCAACAATTTTGTACACATATTTTTACAAAATGTGAGGAGGTGTGACGTGTGATAACGCCACGCGAGATATTTGGTTAGAGAGGAATGTTGTTGGTTTCTTAGGGATCATTGGTTTAGAAAGGAAAGGAAATGTGATGATCAGAGAAAAAGGGTGACCAGTATAGACGTAATTTACGGTGTGATGTCTTTTTTTTTACAAAATATATATTTTTTACATTTTTACCTAATATTTAATATATCACTCAATCGATGTTATTGTTGGCTCCACTTCATAATTTGGAAATAATGGTCTTTCGATTCCCTCAGGTAATTCAGGTATTAATTCATAATTATCCCAAATATCCTCCTACACTTCAGTTTCTGCGATCGCCATCATCTCAGCATCGATTGTTCTAATGATTCTCTAGATGTTGTTCAATTTAGAGCAAATAACTGTCAGCAGTTCTAATTTTAGATCTGTCCTCCAAGTTTGAGTCATCACACATTGTTTTACCCTCTTAGGACAGAAATGCTTTGAGATTAGTTAATCTAACTCCATCTTTCAAAAAGAACTTTAAAGTTACCTATCTGGCTCGACCAGGATACTTTTCTTAGAACAGATGATACTTTAAAATTACCTTCTGTTTAAGAGCAAGGGGAAACTTGGATCTTTACCTGCTTACAACATCAGGTCTTTGTACCATGACAACGGCTACCTCAGGAATTGGTGCTGGAGCAGGAGCTGCAACTGCTGCAGTGTTCGGACAGCTTGATATCTCTGAATAGTCATGAAGAAACGATTATTCTTAGAGAATGCTTGGGTCGACTGAATATTCCTTTAATTTAAAAAGGATGGAGGTGGTATGAATTTTCAAGTATATCAGAAAATATGAATCAAATTCAATGGAGGGCTATCTTAGTTATAGAAGCCAAATTACGATCTAACTTAGCCATAGAGACCATATTGAAAAATTTGATTTGTTTTCAGGAAATGCTTTTTTTCGCGGGCTCTATAAGTAAACGGCGACGGTCTCTATAACGGAAAAAGTGACGGACTCTATAAACAAGGTACTGTAGTACTAATTAGAACTTTTACGTTTGCGATTGATTGATAAGATCAAGTATATTAAAGATTTAGTTAATTTACTGAATAAAAATGTACAAACGTAAAATGTACATGACAAATATGTAATGTGAATTGGATACAAGATTTGAAAAATAATTAATCTATTGTTGCTAATCATGATTACCAATCAATAAATGTTGTGTAATCAAAAATAAATGAAGTAAACAAAAGTAAAACATGATTGAATTATGGATTGTATTAGATTAAAAATATTAATAACGCATATGCTATAAATATTTGAAATATAGAATTTGTACACACTTCAAAACATGAAAGTTGATAAGCTCATATAATGCGACAATCTGGAATAATCTTTATCAGATTCAGATACATCACAAGAGGAAGATGATTAAGTTATAGATAATGGATTTGCTTCTAAAAATGATCCAAATTTCTCGCTTATGACGCGTTAACAACTATCAGAATGGGTTCGTAATCGAAACTACGCAAAGAATGCGGTAACCAACGAAGAATTTAATACATGGAGTCATGCAGTAGGTGGTTTATTGTAAATTTTAGGAGTTCTAGATTTGGTTAAACATTCTGATACTTTAATAAAGAAAGTATCTTTCATTTTCTACGGAATTTCGATGTGTATTATGTTATTTGGCTCAGCGATTCATCATGGTATTGGTTTAAAGCTAGGTTATTCAGTAACTTTGTATCGGTGGTTACGTTTACTTGATCATGCTGGTATTTTCTTCGCTATATCGGGAACAGTTACTCCATTTGCACTTGTCGCAGTTGGTGGTGCACTTGGATTTTCTATAACTGTTTATATCCATTTTGTACTACTTTGTGGAATTTGTATGAAAATGGTGTTGCGACATACTGTGTCTCAATAGATTTTCAATGCGATTTATGTGTTCATGGGATTTTCTTGCTTGCTTATGGGATAATAAATGTACAAAGCTTTAGGTTCTGGACCATTATGGTATATCGGATTAGGTGGAGTATTTTATATTGGCGGCATGGTTATATTCAGTATTGAAAAACCAAATCCTTTTAGAGGTGTCTTTTGCTCTCATGAAATTTGGCATATATTTGTTCTATTAGGAGCATTCTCACATTACTTGGCTCACAAACTATACACAGTTAAGTATCACGAGTGAAATTTTGATTTACCTTTATGTAAGACTATTTTCCAATAGGATCTTTGTTTTGTTTTACAAAATATTAATGTTGGAGTGGTAAATGGATAAATGAGATAGATAATGTGATGAGTTACATGATTTACGTTTTAATGTGAATCTAAATATAGTTTCACGAATCCGTATTTATTTTGACTATTACATACTATGTTATTATTCACTCCACAATGTCAAACAAGAGCGCGTTTAAACAGTTGAACGTGATTTAGGACGATTCAAATTTCTTTGAGAGTCTTTAGGATTTGATTCAGGAGTCGAAGAAGAAGATTGAGCCGTGCATATCTGTGGTAACTGGTTAAGATTTGAACATAAATAGAATAAGGAAGAAGTACGTACAGGATTCAGAGGTGATTAGGGACACGGACAATCAGCAGTACGCGCAGACTCAGCAGAAGAGGTACTTCGAGCACCTGAACGCCGAGAAAATAGCCGAGTACTGGGGTCGCCCTTCGCACTGGGAGTCGGTTAATCAACGGGATATTCAAAGGGCGTCCACGAACATTCAACCGGAGGCGATTCAGCCGAAGGAACAGAGCAAAACTTGCCGCCTCACTGACAATCAAAAGGCGAAACTGCTCTCAATGGGTTTGTTTTTGTAATAAGTTGATACCAGAAAATGAACTTTTGAAAAGAAACGGTGATAAATATAATTTACTTTTCAACAGGTAAAATGATAAAGATAAAAACTAAAGGGTTTTATAAGTTTAAAGGTTTTTAAATGTTCATATTTCTAATTCCACTTTAAAAGCTTAACTAATCTGTTGGTCAATCAAATGATAATTAAACTTTTAAATAAGTGAGATAACAATATATAACTATTTAATAATAAAGTACAAATCCAATAAGAAATCACTGTTTATGAATGTTGAATATACTATATTACCTCGAATACAGACCCACCCCTATTCACTTACAGACCCCAATATATATGAATAAAAGGGTCTATGAACTGTATTTGGGGTTTGTAACTGAAATGATTTGATATTTAATTGATTAAATAGTAAAGTGTTTTAAGACAAATAATAACAAGGAAACTTAACAATCTTTAATATATCATACTATTTAAGTCATTAAATCCATTAAAATTCAAAGATTTATTGATATTTGAAGTATAATTTCAGAAAACCTCTGTAACTGAAATGGAAAACCAAATCTGATATGAAATATGAGCCAAAATCAACCAGATTTGCGCTCACTTATAGACCCCTTGATAATTTTTGGGATATCAACTGTCTGTAAGTGAAAAGGAGTGGGGGTCTGTATTCGAGGTAAGGTGTTTTATCTAATTTGATTGTAATATTGTATATATTAATTAATCAATTTTCCAAGCAGTTATCTATATATTTTCACTCCTCAAAATGTTCAAGTGCACTTAAACTGACGGGAGTTTAGATATTCGTATAAACAGAGGTCTAAAGGAGTGCTAAAATAATTTAAGTCAATTTTATGGTAAAAATTTTAATAGCGTAGTTATTGACGGAGGATTATTAAACAAACATAAGCACATAAAATAATCAGAGTTCTTACTCAGATCTTACAACTCGCTTATTGATAGGCTTGAAATTAAAAACTGCACTATCAATCTAGACTAGGCTATTGGATTCTTCCAACAAATTACTTTCACAAACTGTGTATTTGTTGGAACTTTAACTGACCAGTTCCATGCAATATCTGTGGACTTTTAGTGTGGTATTAAACTATCGTCCTTTGCATCTGGTGATATTGAGTAAATAAATTTTACATCATGGTACAAACAATTTGTTTTTGACTTCTCGAATTTGGGTTAAATGAAGAATTTAAATACATTAACATTTTCTAATATAAAGTTAGATATGTCTGAGCTCAATGGAACGTGGAAAATTGTAAAATTAATAAATTGTGAGTTAAAAAGTCTAGTGTGTCCTAATTTCATATCAGAAAGTATTTATTTAGAAAGTAGAAATCTAAGTATATTGTATGCGTTCAAAAACTATACTTTTAATCACGTTAGCTTTTTGTTTAAAATTTATCCCGTCTTCGATTCGCTTTTACTCAAAAAAATATAATGGACAACGATTGATTTATTTTTAGAATATTGTTAAATTGATTTACAGTAGCTACATGGTTATTTTAACACTTTTCAGGCTACTAATTGTAAATTTAAAAATAGTTTATCCAAGTAGTTTAGCTGTAATAAAATAGTGCTTTTTGACTGTGTAATGTATTAGGAATCTAATTTCAACTCAAATATACTTAGGAATATAAAGTGTGACTCAATTTAAATCAAAAATAATGCTATAATACAGTACCTTCCAAACATCAAGGAATTAACACTTTAAAATTGCAAAATCAGGCTCAAAAACTAGTTGCCAAAGCTTGAGAAACTAACTTTAAACTACTGCGACCTGTAAAATTTGGGCCCATCGCAGGTTCCAATGTTGAAGGAACTTATTATTCCAAGGGACTTTAATACCTAACATATTTAACCAATTTAAGAAGCTGTTTAAGTTCATTTACTAACATAAAAATAAATAGATAACAAACCTCGTCTAATTGAAGCCAAAAAGAGAAAGCAACTAACCCTCAAACAGAGAATCAAAGAAGAATAAGAGGAATTGTAATATTGTGTGTGGATTATAACATATAATTTTATGAGTGGATATGAATGAACCAATTTTTAATGTGTGGAATGAAACAGAAAAAATAGGTTATTAATTACTAGTAGCATCGTTAATTTAGTGTTAAAGTATTATTTTTTGTTATTAAAATTGTTGAAAAGGAATAATGTAATACTTATCACAAATTCCACTCCACAAATACATACATATATAATATATAAATTAATAATTATAGGAATTATAATTTAATTGTAGGAATCATTTCCATATTTTCAATAGTTGTATTAATCAATTAAATAAATAGAATATCACTATTAAATTATTATTCTATTATTATTTATATTGTTAGTTTCGCAATGTTCTCAGTATTCTTTGCGACAATACTTATCATTATTGATTAATTATTGGTTATTCTTTGTCATATTTCAATTTTTTCACGGATGGTTACGAACAATATATATCGTAACCAAAATCAAAGCTTCGAAGATATGAAGAATTGGACATTGGATATCATCATGAAGAACCCCTTCTTCAAAGAGAAATTCAACGAGTCAGGTGTTTTTTGACAACTGAAACGGACGGTCAACTTTGAATTGAAAAATATATTACATTCGCGAACCAAATCTTAGATACAAACCCTAGATTTGCTTTAGTGTGTTTAAATGCATTAATAAGAAGACTCTGATCATCCCATATCTTTTCCTTTCTAACCACTCCTCATAGAATCTCCTTTAGCTTTTCCGAACTAATTAAGTTTAAGTCTTTCTGTTGATACTAGCTTTTGGTTGAGTAGTTTTATTATTAGTAATAATTTATTACGAGTAAAATAATTATTGATTTACATATTGAATTGTGGTTAGAGCTTATATTATACTATATTGCAACAATACTTTAGATTTCCACTTCTAATTGCACATGTCAACAATGGAATTGTTAATAAACAGAATAATGATGTCTGCCAACTAAACAATTTAGTAACGCATAATAGATTCTTTTTAATTAATTAGAGAATAAATCAATGCAAGACCATTATATATTATGTATGAAGACTTATTAAATTGCAATGTGACTACTGATCATTTAGAGCCAAAATCAGTTATGCCAATATTTAGTGAGTATATTAACTAGGCCGAAACAGAGTTATTAACGCGCCCTTTTGAAAAATTGCGAGAGGATTTGGATATATCTTTGAATTCGTTCTTTGGATCTACTCTGGAATAAGCTTCGCAGTCTAAGTTATTGTCAGAAGAAATATAACAATAGCTATTTCGGTAAAATATGATTGAAAAGTAGCTTCATGAAATTATGCAACATTTGATACAGCAAAAAGCAATAGATAGATCAAAACTTCTCGCGTAGATTAATTTTTTAACAGAGCAACTATACATGCGCCGGGCATTAAATGAGCGGTATAAACCCGATTTTGGCCGCGAAATTGACATAAATTTTGGCGATGTTGATATTGACATTCCAGACAGTGGTTTCATTAGGGGCAAGAAATCGGACCCGAACAAGAACAATAACACGTACCAACAAATTATCTCAGATTTGAAGGCGAGTCTTCAAAAATACCAAATTACAGTGCGCGAGCTCCTGGAAGAAATCGAGCGCTACAAAGCAATTGAACAAGAAAAACTAGAACTCAAGGACCTTTATGAAATTCGATAAACAGCCCTCTACAACAAGGAAAAAGAACTCAACGAAGCCCTCGAAAAGATGAGAATAATGAACGAAATGCTCATTGAAAACCAACACCTAATCGACGAATTGAACCGCAGAAACGAGGAACTGAACACGAATTTAACCCAAAAACAGGTCCAAAATCAACGCCTAGCCGACGAATCGAAGCAAATTCAAGAGCAAAATGAAGCACACTCTAGCTAATAATCGCAATAAATCACTCAACTGCTGAATAAACTGGAAGTGCTGAATAACACAGTCCAAGAGAAAACTGATGCACTTAACGACCTGAGCGCGAGCATTCAAGCGCAAGCAACCAACAAATCAGAAGCAAACTGGTAAATGGACGCAGAACGCAAGAAATAAGAAGAACTGCAGAAATAAGTTGATGCACTGAACCAAAAAATAAAAACTATGGAAATGGCGCACATACAAGCAATGTCACAAAAATCAAGAACTCCAGCTCCAAGACAAGCTATGCTACAGGGTTAAAATACGTAATAAGCAGGACCAAACTAAAACGGAAGTGGAATTTTCCAAGAAGAAGTATACGAAGAAATATTTGAAAAGGAAATTCAAACTGATCTATCCATGATGACTCTAAATCCAGTTAAAGAAGAAAACTCGCCAGTAAAATCGGTGAACTCAACTTCAGCGAGCACAAAAATTAAGAAAGACTCCAAATCAAATAACAAAACAGAAACTAATGCAACCGATGATCAAGAAACACATAATTAACCACAAGACGCTAGTTAAAAGAACAAGCAGTAAAAATCAGAGTAAAGAAAAAGCGAATAATCTATTAGATCAGTAAAAACTGAAAAAGTTGCTGAAAAACCTAAAGATGAAAAAATTAACTCTGTAAAGGATTCAAAGATAGATTAGAAAACCATCAGAAAGAATCCAAGCAGTAAGCAAGTGTTAAACGAATCATCTAACTAAAAACTTGGAAACTAGTAGAATTAAAACTCCAACCAAATTGATAAACTTGAAAGTATTTAAGAATAAAACGATTCCAATATTCAACCGAATTTAAGTTCCAATGACATATAAATAATAGAAGAACCAAAAACTTATCAAGACGTTGAAACATAAACGTACATTGATGGTGACGAAGAACAGATGCAAACAGAGAGTATAAAGCAATCCCTGTAGCTATCAAGCGTCATGTCGGCTTCATTTGTAGATCAAACATCTGGAAAACCTCAAGAATAGTTAAAAACGTCAACCCTAGGTAATTCGTAAAATACGCAAGGTGCATCAAATCAATAATCATTAAATGATGGTTTCAATGCTAAAGTTTCTGATAAACGAAGAGGATCTTTACCATACACAAAGTAAGCTAATTATAAAAATGACATTAATGGCAAGAACGTAAATATTGCAGACTATTAGTAACTGGGCAACTCTTAATAATCTGATAATATGTAACAACAGCAAAATGGAGAAAATTAATAGAAATTGGTTTAACTGCATCCACAGAAAAATACAGCTGGTTAAAATACGGTAGCACATCCATCTAACGTAACATCAGTTGGAATTAAAAATACAAAATTACCATCAGCTGGAAACTATGCTTAGTAAAAAGGACCTCGACCTTCAGTTGAAAGATCATAGAACACATAGCAATCAACCAATACTGTTGATAATAATATGGATGTTTACGATAGAACCCCTTTAAGTTAATAGGGATATAGAGAAAACAGCGATGAATTAAAACTAGACCTTGACGAACAAAGGGTACGTTTTATTGATAATGATACAGAATTAATGGAAGGTTGTTAAACATAAACAGATTTCAACAACATTGATTTGCAATAATCACAGACTCAGACAGAATTTCTAACAAAATCGCCTCAACGAAAGGAATTAGAATAAATATAAACTTAACTGATTAAAGAGAATATATTATTCCATAAAATTTTGAAAGAAAACGTTTAAGATGATGAAAAGTACGAATAACGTCTCGTAGGCGAAGACTTATTAGAATCTTTATTCAAATAATAAAAACTTATCGAATAGTTCAAGAACCAACTATAATCACTTACCAATCATGAGTATAACTGCATTGAAGATGCCGAAGAACAAGTTCTCAATTTCTTAAACAGGAGAGAACGTGGAGTCCAAACTATTATTGGAAATGGTAATTCAGATTAATCAAATGATGAAAGAGTGTACTCCGATTTCCCAGTGACTGAAGGAAACAAGACTCACTAAAATTCTGCAAACACGTATCCCATAAAGGAGCCGTTGTAATACTAACGGAGTTAAACAGGGAAAGACAAAAGAAATACGAACAAAATGGAATTTAATGTCAACTATAACAACGGAGTTGACCGTAACGATCAGTATCTTGGCCTATCTCAAAGTGGTCATAACCAGGGTGTGTTTTCGGACAAGAACTTGAATAGGAAGCCTGAAAATATCTTGTACAGCTCAATTAATCTTGAGATGCCGTCATAAAACAGCAAATACAGTGCAATGATCTCCAGTTAAGCGAATTCTAAAGCGAATAACGGGATACCAACTAGTTAGCCAGCAAGTTAATTTGGCGCTAGTATTACTTCGGATTAGCTCGCTGCGTCTTAAAATATGCAGCATCCGACTAAGAGCAGGTTTTTGGTAAATGTGCAGGCTGATTACGACAAGACCAAGGCAGCGCTATAATTAGCCAATATAGTGCTCGAGCGCCGTGGGCTGCGTAAAATCGCGTAGAGTGAGATAAAGAGTGCGGAGGAGCTCTTGATGCACCTGTAGAATCGAAAAATTGAGACCAAGTCCTTTGAACTGGCAAAGCAGCAGTAAATTCAGGAGTATCAGCGCGGAAGGGTGTTCTAAACCCTCTACTCAGCAACCGCCAAGATGTCCAACTTCACGTCCATGATGATCATCTCCACCCAAGAGCTGAGGAAGCATTACACACTACTTGGGATGAAACTAGTTCGGTCCGAACTGCAGCCAGGTCAGAAAGTGAAGTTTGACACGCGCAGAATGAGCGCGGCGCAGAAACACGTGACGAACAAAGTTAAGGAATCGGTAATTAATTAAAGCCTGAACATGATGACCTCGAGGTCTGTTCTTAAGAGCGCCGGAGCGAAGTGAATAAATTTGAGTAAATTTATGTTAAAACTATTCCACGAGAATGTGTATTAAAAGTCGAAAGTTTCCCATAAATACAATTATATTCTAGTCTGTACTACATATAGCCAGGGCAAAGTGAATAAATTTGTAAATTTATTTTTAGTAAATTTATTGTTGAATTGCGGATTCGGGGCGTATGTATATTTCTTCTTGAAAAAGAAGTAGTGAAGACATGCGCTTGAAACGTAGATGCAAGTATAAATGAAAGTTAAGTGAGTAGGATATATTTCTTCTTGAAAATTATATATCTGGATTAACGAATATGTCACAAGCCAGTTAAGCTTTTTTGATAATATTACATATATATATATATTCATTTCACTTCCTCGAGACGGCACAAACAGACTTCATTGAGACTTTCGAAAGCAAAACATGGGCTCTCGCACGCCAGTGTTTCCACTTTCAAAACGGGCTCAACCCGTCATTTATGCCCACTCAGTAAAGACCCAGCAGGGCCCTCACTGAGTCGTTAGCGGACCAGTTTCACCTGATTCGCTAACTTACTTTTTAGAAACTGGTTCTCGCTCAGTTCCTTTTTGCTCGTTATTTCCTTCGGCTTGCACGAGAGGTTGTTCCGTTGTATTGGCATTGCTTGGTGGTGGTTGCCTTTGATGCATCGTTTCATCAACTTGATTAGGTACCTGGGGTCCTTCTTAGTTTATTTGTTTTTGCAAATCCCTAATTTCGGAGTATATTGCCGGTGGTAGATTAACTATTTCCTAGGGTTTAGGCGCATTGATATCTTATTTAGCTCTCTATTGTTAGATAAACTATTTCTGATATTCTTTAACTTGCTTCTTTTTCTTCTAGGCTTCCGTTAAGATTGGCATGGTTTCCTATATATATATTTATTTCCTATATATATATATATATATAAGGGTTGAGCCCGTTTGAAAGTGGAAACACTGGCGTGCGAGAGCCCATGTTTTGCTTTCGAAAGTCTCAATGAAATCTGTTTGTGCCGTCTCGAGGAAGTGAAATGAATATATATATATATATATAAGTATATATAATATTACATTTATAAGTCCAACCTGATATGCCAAGATATAAATATAGTCTAAGAGTCAGAGGTTTAATGAGGGTTATAATAATATCATTGAGATTTCTCATAATAAATTCAAAAATTGATTAAGGTTTTTAAATTATTCTTCAGCTTGAACAAATTGATTGAGTTAGTTTTTTGATTGTTTATAGATATTAATAATCAGTTGATTATATTTATAGATATATTATTATACTTAGCAGTATAAACACAAGTAATGAACCTCGCATTTTGGGCATTTTGCAACTTTGAACAATATATTTATGCTCTTGAAGATATAAGTAAAATTATACATATATAATAATTTTCACACCTCTAACAAGTTCATGTATCACAACTGCATGAAGAACTAACAATATGATAATAGTTGACAAAAGAAAACATTCGGTTTAGAACTTATATATTCCAGCCACGAAAGTATTCTTTCTGTTTTGTCATATTAGCTTGGATAAATAACTCAAATATGGTCGAAAATAAAGTTGGTAATAAATATTCTAGAGGCGCTGTGGGAATCCTTTTTAAATGTAGTAAATCGGAGAATAATCATCGTTTAGTTGAGTTTAGCAAATACGATAAAACCTGTCAAAAATCGACCTAATTTCATAGTAATTGAGCTGCCCAGATGACAAGTGAGTAAAGATTTTATGATAATATGTTTATATATGATTATTACAATAACTGTACAGATTAAATACTTTCATTAGACTCATTCTAAACAAATCTATAAACCGCCCATCTAAACTCAACTAAACGATGATTATTCTCCGATTTACTACATTTAAAAAGGATTCCCACAGCGCCTCTAGAATATTTATTACCAACTTTATTTTCGACCATATTTGAGTTATTTATCCAAGCTAATATGACAAAACAGAAAGAATACTTTCGTGGCTGGAATATATAAGTTCTAAACCGAATGTTTTCTTTTGTCAACTATTATCATATTGTTAGTTCTTCATGCAGTTGTGATACATGAACTTGTTAGAGGTGTGAAAATTATTATATATGTATAATTTTACTTATATCTTCAAGAGCATAAATATATTGTTCAAAGTTGCAAAATGCCCAAAATGCGAGGTTCATTACTTGTGTATAAACTGGGTCTTCAATGAGTGGACATAAATGACGGGTTGAGCCCGTTTTGAAAGTGGAAACACTGGCGTACGAGAGCCCATGTTTTGCTTTCGAATATCTCACAGTCGTTCGTTTGTGCCGTCTCGAGAAAGTGAAATGAATATTTATAGATATATATTATCTCAACTATCTGGGTTTTGGACTTTCATAGGCGAGGTTGGTGAAATTGAAATATATAATTACAAATTTTATAAATACTATTGTTATGCTATTTAGAGACTATATAAAAACGGTAATGGCTATAGAGATACTATCTATAATGTATCCTAAGACAATTGAGTAAATGAAATAATATTGCTATTGAAATTGTTATTTGTTATAAAAATTGAAGATGAGAAATACAGAATGTATGAGTAGGATGTAAAGAACCACCTTGAGTTGCAACACTTAAACATCTAATCAAAACTCAAAGTGCAACTGTTAGTAGAATGACGTCCTTCGTACTTACTTCAAAAATGTTAAAATAGTAATTAATTGATTTATAAAAAATTACCTACTGAAATAACAAGAAAATAACTATCACATAATCCAACAAATTAGTATTAATATTAAAATCATACCACAACAATGAATATTTTCAGCTATGTATATTTATAGTAATTCAATGTCGATTGCAATTTCTTCTATACTTGTATTATATAAATAATTGTAAAATAATTATTAAAAATCAAATATTTGTGATAATTATCTTTTAGTAGATAATGTGTAATACACATATTGTTAAAAATTGAAAAATATTAATAATATTGTAATCAATAAGTAGTTATATAGTGCGTAATAATCAAATTATATGTTTATATACACCAATTTAATGAAATCATCAAAAATATAGTTGAATTTGTATTAAGTTAACTAATTCGCTGTATTTGGCTTCAATTCTAATAGTTAAATATTAGAAGAATCAGAAATATTTGTAAAGATTAACTATTCAATTTTAACAGGAGCATTGTTGTGTTTAGAATGTGATATTGTTATAAAGCATTCAGAACTATAATTTATAGCCAGTGGATTGTAACTATCTGCATTAATTATGAAATCAAAAGATATAATTTAAATTGAGTGTGTTAACATTTCATATAGATTTTCTTGCAATTCATCATCTGGAATTGTAAACTAGATTTTATATGATATTGATATCTTTTCAATAATAAATTTAACTTTAACAGGATACAATGATATTGAAAGTACTTTAAATGGCTATTTGAGTTCGAAAGTCGATGTGGACATTAACATTTAGATTAATATAATGTACGTATGTGTTGATGTTGATACATAGCGAACTGGTCAAACGCTGAATTTTGTAAATGTGTCGTCATCAGAATTTCATACTTGTACTTAAGTTTGCAGCGAAGATTAATATGTAACGTATGGATTATGTTAAAATTTATTATTTTTATCAACGTTGTTAAGCAACAATACGGTAATATGCGATCACCCGTTTGAATATGATTATTATTCAAATACGTGCGTATGTAAATTTGGATATTACCTAAACGACACAGTTTGTGTTCATGTAATATCGGAATTTTCTCAAATAGTAGAATCTGTGTCACTATTAGATTTAAAATTAGAAGTTGCAATATAAAATACACAAATCTACATGGAATCACTTTAACTTGAATTATAATCAAATATTTAAAACATTTCAAATCTCGTTCACAATTCGTACATGAACCTTAAACTGGACATGACAAACATAAATTAAACACTCAACGAGAACCTGAACGACCTTTAAACTAACATGACACAACAATTTAAGTTAAGTTCCGATTCAAATGCCATTACATAAGTAATTTTAAATGACTTTAAAAGTGATACCTAAAATAACTTCCTGTTAACAAAAACATTAATCAATGATAATTAATTAAACACTAAGAACAATTTCACTCAGACCAACTCGCAAATAAGTAACCTCAGTGCTGCGATTTAAAATAACTTCAGTTAGATAATAACAGAAGTATACAATACTAATATGAACATTAAAAATAACTTTACGTAAACTAATCAGAAAATAGATTCGGTGAACACACAAATTAACGCAGTTGTAACAAATAGTTACTTTCAAACTCAAATAGACCTGCTCAAATAATAAATATCAAATATTTCTGTTTCTTCGAATTAAAGCAGTACGAGTAGTGAATACAGGTGTTAAATGGAAGCAGCACGGATAAGCTTTTATTATATGAGTTTATATTATCACGAATTAAATGTTGAAACTAATACAGCTAGCCGTTTTAATTATTACAATTAATATGTCTAATCTATGTAGAATACAGGCTGTAAATTTACATGAGTGATCAATTTTCAATAATAATTCAATTATTCTCTCACTCGCTCAAGTCTTCAATTGTTGACGTTTACTCCGAGTCTGTCCGATCCAGCGTTCCTTTGGGCTTCGCTTTCTTGCCTTGCTCCCACACCCTCGAAGCATGGCGGCTATTTGTACATTTCGTTGTTTGGGCGAGGATTTTTGTTGCTTTGTACATTTCGTTGTTTGGGCGAGGATTTTTGTTGCTGTTGTTTTGTTGGGCATTCTTAATTCCATTTGAATCTCCTCCTGTATGGCAGGTGTGAGTGAAAGAAAGATTTCGTTCTAATTTATCTGGATGGATGAATTAAGTGATTCGCTTGTTTCATTTAAATGCTGGTCTGAGTCCGTTTCGGATTATATCGGCCTTTCCGGGGGCTCGTCGGATTTAATTATTTTATAATTGTTTAGTAACGTTAAAAAATAACAGGATGATCATATCAATAGTTAACAGTTAAATGTAATCAATATTTGTTACAAGAGTAAATGGACAGGAAGAAACTGATTACAGAGTTATGACTCTGTTCCCGCTCTAAACTTAGTAGCAATGCGTTGCCGCTGATACGTTATCCTGAGATTTATGTACCATCTCAACAATTGTTACAAAGATAACCGCTAGACGTCACTATATCATAGATGTTGACTTGTAACCAACAACAGAAGAACTGTGATTTACAGATTGTTATGATATATGAAAACAGAAGATTTGTAACTAAATTGAGCCTTAATATTGTTGATAAAGTGTAAATGAGTTCATATATATTCAATTATGTTTGAGTAAGTATAATATATGCAATTAAATATGGGAACTAACCTTTATTCTTAGATTGTATGTAGAATTGTAATTTTATGTGGGATAATTACTATTGATTAACATATAATCACATTGTTTGAGAAAATATATGAACACATAATGTTCTAAATTTGGATACAGTGTTCTTCTTAGTTTTAAGTAAAATTTTAATGCGTTTGTATTTGGCAAAAATATTTTAATGAGTATGTGTATACTCACTTAAACATATGTATACTCATGTATATACTACATTGTATTTCTTTGATGCAGCTAAACAGGCCAATGAGATACGTGATCAATTAATACTAGTACATGTTATCTAATCTATATCTGTTATCCATAAGTTACAATTTAAATAATTAAAAATTTAACATATTAAAGTATTGATTCCGCTAAATTATCATCTTTTATCTATTTATATTCTAACAATTACTACCAAAATTAAATCTAAGAAAATATTGTATCTAAATCATGTCACTAATTCAACTAACCATACATATAACTTTATTATACACATTATGTTTAACATTATACATTGCACTTTATATCTAATAAGAAATATATAATTTTTATAATTATTTTATTGAGATCTTTTTGTTGATAACAGCTTTTGGTTGAGTAGGGGAGTTGCGTGATATTGTGTATGCGTTATTTCTTATTTGTTCAAGGTTTAACCTGGGAATAGTGTCATAAATTATCTATCTTGTTTGCGATTTTATGGGGTCGCTTTTCTTAAGAAGGTAATTTGTACATTTCGTTGTTTGGGCGAGGATTTTTGTTGCTGTTGTTTTGTTGGGCATTCTTAATTCCATTTGAATCTCCTCCTGTATGGCAGGTGTGAGTGAAAGAAAGATTTCGTTCTAATTTATCTGGATGGATGAATTAAGTGATTCGCTTGTTTCATTTAAATGCTGGTCTGAGTCCGTTTCGGATTATATCGGCCTTTCCGGGGGCTCGTCGGATTTAATTATTTTATAATTGTTTAGTAACGTTAAAAAATAACAGGATGATCATATCAATAGTTAACAGTTAAATGTAATCAATATTTGTTACAAGAGTAAATGGACAGGAAGAAACTGATTACAGAGTTATGACTCTGTTCCCGCTCTAAACTTAGTAGCAATGCGTTGCCGCTGATACGTTATCCTGAGATTTATGTACCATCTCAACAATTGTTACAAAGATAACCGCTAGACGTCACTATATCATAGATGTTGACTTGTAACCAACAACAGAAGAACTGTGATTTACAGATTGTTATGATATATGAAAACAGAAGATTTGTAACTAAATTGAGCCTTAATATTGTTGATAAAGTGTAAATGAGTTCATATATATTCAATTATGTTTGAGTAAGTATAATATATGCAATTAAATATGGGAACTAACCTTTATTCTTAGATTGTATGTAGAATTGTAATTTTATGTGGGATAATTACTATTGATTAACATATAATCACATTGTTTGAGAAAATATATGAACACATAATGTTCTAAATTTGGATACAGTGTTCTTCTTAGTTTTAAGTAAAATTTTAATGCGTTTGTATTTGGCAAAAATATTTTAATGAGTATGTGTACTCGCTTAAACATATGTATACTCATGTATATACTACATTTGTATTTCTTTGATGCAGCTAAACAGGCCAATGAGATACGTGATCAATTAATACTAGTACATGTTATCTAATCTATATCTGTTATCCGCAAGTTACAATTTAAATAATTAAAATTATACTTTTTGCTTTTTGCTCTTTTTGTTACTGCTTATGGCCGTGTGATTCCGCTAGAGTATCATCTTTTATCTGTTTATATTCTAACAATTACTACCAAAAATTAAATCTAAGAAAATATTGTATCTAAATCATGTCACTAATTCAACTAACCATACATATAACTTTATTATACACATTATGTTTAACATTATACATTGCACTTTATATCTAATAAGAAATATATAATTTTTATAATTATTTTATTGAGATCTTTTTGTTGATAACAGCTTTTGGTTGAGTAGGGGAGTTGCGTGATATTGTGTATGCGTTATTTCTTATTTGTTCAAGG
The DNA here is from genome assembly GCA_963988835.1 of Hexamita inflata. Taxonomy (NCBI): domain Eukaryota; phylum Fornicata; order Diplomonadida; family Hexamitidae; genus Hexamita; species Hexamita inflata. The sequence goes on from CAXDID010001170.1 coordinate 58,025, forward strand.
TTTAACCTGGGAATAGTGTCATAAATTATCTATCTTGTTTGCGATTTTATGGGGTCGCTTTTCTTAAGAAGGTAATTTGTACATTTCGTTGTTTGGGCGAGGATTTTTGTTGCTGTTGTTTTGTTGGGCATTCTTAATTCCATTTGAATCTCCTCCTGTATGGCAGGTGTGAGTGAAAGAAAGATTTCGTTCTAATTTATCTGGATGGATGAATTAAGTGATTCGCTTGTTTCATTTAAATGCTGGTCTGAGTCCGTTTCGGATTATATCGGCCTTTCCGGGGGCTCGTCGGATTTAATTATTTTATAATTGTTTAGTAACGTTAAAAAATAACAGGATGATCATATCAATAGTTAACAGTTAAATGTAATCAATATTTGTTACAAGAGTAAATGGACAGGAAGAAACTGATTACAGAGTTATGACTCTGTTCCCGCTCTAAACTTAGTAGCAATGCGTTGCCGCTGATACGTTATCCTGAGATTTATGTACCATCTCAACAATTGTTACAAAGATAACCGCTAGACGTCACTATATCATAGATGTTGACTTGTAACCAACAACAGAAGAACTGTGATTTACAGATTGTTATGATATATGAAAACAGAAGATTTGTAACTAAATTGAGCCTTAATATTGTTGATAAAGTGTAAATGAGTTCATATATATTCAATTATGTTTGAGTAAGTATAATATATGCAATTAAATATGGGAACTAACCTTTATTCTTAGATTGTATGTAGAATTGTAATTTTATGTGGGATAATTACTATTGATTAACATATAATCACATTGTTTGAGAAAATATATGAACACATAATGTTCTAAATTTGGATACAGTGTTCTTCTTAGTTTTAAGTAAAATTTTAATGCGTTTGTATTTGGCAAAAATATTTTAATGAGTATGTGTATACTCACTTAAACATATGTATACTCATGTATATACTACATTGTATTTCTTTGATGCAGCTAAACAGGCCAATGAGATACGTGATCAATTAATACTAGTACATGTTATCTAATCTATATCTGTTATCCATAAGTTACAATTTAAATAATTAAAAATTTAACATATTAAAGTATTGATTCCGCTAAATTATCATCTTTTATCTATTTATATTCTAACAATTACTACCAAAATTAAATCTAAGAAAATATTGTATCTAAATCATGTCACTAATTCAACTAACCATACATATAACTTTATTATACACATTATGTTTAACATTATACATTGCACTTTATATCTAATAAGAAATATATAATTTTTATAATTATTTTATTGAGATCTTTTTGTTGATAACAGCTTTTGGTTGAGTAGGGGAGTTGCGTGATATTGTGTATGCGTTATTTCTTATTTGTTCAAGGTTTAACCTGGGAATAGTGTCATAAATTATCTATCTTGTTTGCGATTTTATGGGGTCGCTTTTCTTAAGAAGGTAATTTGTACATTTCGTTGTTTGGGCGAGGATTTTTGTTGCTGTTGTTTTGTTGGGCATTCTTAATTCCATTTGAATCTCCTCCTGTATGGCAGGCGCGAGTGAAAGTAGGATTTCGTTCTAATTTATCTGGATGGATGAATTGAGTTAATCGCTTGTTTCATTTAAATGCTGGTCTGAGACCGTTTCGGATTGTATTGGGCTTTCCGGGGGATCATCGGGTTTAATTATTTTATAATTGTTTAGTAACGTTAAAAATAACAGGACCAGATCATATCAATAGTTAACAGTTAAATGTAATCAATATTTATTACAAGAGTAAATGGACAGGAAGAAACTGATTACAGAGTTATGACTCCTGTTCCCGCTCTAAACTTAGTAACGTGCGTTGCCCTTTGATACGTTATCCTGAGATTTATGGCTTTACCATCTCAACAATTGTTACAAAGATAACCGCTAGACGTCACTATATCATAGATGTGTTGACTTGCTTGGCAACAACAGAAGAACTGTGAGTTTACAGATTGTTATGATATATGAAAACAGAAGATTTGTAACCCAAATTGAGCCTTAATATTGTTGATAAAGTGTAAATGAGTTCATATATATTCAATTATGTTTGGATAAAGTATAATATATACAATTAAATATGGGGAACTAACCTTTATTCTTAGATTGTATGTAGGTGTAATTTTATGTGGGATAATTACTATTGATTAACATATAATCACATTGTTTAGAAAATATGAACACACATAATGTTCCTAAATTTGGATACAGTGTTCTTCTTAGTTTAAAGTAAAATTTTAATGCGTTTGTATTTGCTTAAAATATTTAATGAGTATGTGTATACTCACTTAAACATATGGCATACTCATGTATATACTACATTTCATGTTTCTTTGATGCAGCTAAACAGGCCAATAGAATACGTGATCAATTAATACTAGTACATGTTATCTAATCTGTATCTGTTATCCATAAGTTACAATTTAAATAATTAAAAATTTAACATATTAAAAAGTATTAGGATTCGCTAAATTATCATCTTTTATCTATTTATATTCTAACAATTACTACCAAAATTAAATCTAAGAAAATATTGTATCTAAATCATGTCACCTAATTCAACTAACCATACATATAACTTTATTATACACATTATGTTTAACATTATACATTTGCACTTTATATCTAATAAGAAATATATAATTTTTATAGTATTTTATTGAGATCTTTTTGTTGATAACAGCTTTTTGGTTGAGTAGGAGTTGCGTGATATTATGTATGCGTTATTTCTTATTTGTTCAAGGGTTAACCTGGGAATAGTGTCATAATTACATCTATCTTGTTTGCGATTTATGGGGTCGCTTTTTCTTAAGAAAGGTAATTTGTACATTTCATTGTTTCAGATGCAAAGTTTGATATATTTTCAATGATTCATTACAAGAGACTCACAAATTCAAAACATTCTCTGGGACGATCACATCATCATAATCATGGTGCAGAGTGAGCAGTTTGGATCAATTTATCTGGATGGATGAATTAAGTGATTCGCTTGTTTCATTTAAATGCTGGTCTGAGTCCGTTCCGGATTATATCGGCACTCCGGGGCTCGTCGGATTTAAATTATTTTATAATTGTTTAGTAACGTTAAAAAGTAACAGGATGATCATATCAATAGTTAACAGTTAAATGTAATCAATATTTATTACAAAAGTAAATGGACAGGAAGAAACTGATTACAGAGTTACTTGGCTCTGTTCCGCTCTAAACTTAGTAGCAATGCGTTGCCGCTGATACGTTATCCTGAGATTTATGTACCATCTCAACAATTGTTACCAAAGATAACCGCTAGGCGATCACTATATCATAGATGTTGACTTATGACAACAACAGAAGAACTGTGATTTACAGATTGTTATGATATATGAAAACAGAAGATTTGTAACTAAATTGAGCCTTAATATTGTTGATAAAGTGTAAATGAGTTCATATATATTCAATTATGTTTGAGTAAGTATAATATATGCATTAAATATGGGGAACTAACCTTTATTCTTAGATTGTATGTAAGAATTGTAATTTTATGTGGGATAATTACTATTGATTAACATATAATCACATTGTTTGAAAATATATGAACACATAATGTTTCTAAATTTGGATACAGTGTTCTTCTTAGTTTTAAGTAAAATTTTAATGCGTTTGTATTTGGCAAAAATATTTTAATGAGTATGTGTATACTCACTTAAACATATGTATACTCATGTATATACTACATTGTATTTCTTTGATGCAGCTAAACAGGCCAATGAGATACGTGATCAATTAATACTAGTACATGTTATCTAATCTATATCTGTTATCCATAAGTTACAATTTAAATAATTAAAAATTTAACATATTAAAGTATTGATTCCGCTAAATTATCATCTTTTATCTATTTATATTCTAACAATTACTACCAAAATTAAATCTAAGAAAATATTGTATCTAAATCATGTCACTAATTCAACTAACCATACATATAACTTTATTATACACATTATGTTTAACATTATACATTGCACTTTATATCTAATAAGAAATATATAATTTTTATAATTATTTTATTGAGATCTTTTTGTTGATAACAGCTTTTGGTTGAGTAGGAGTTGCGTGATATTGTGTATGCGTTATTTCTTATTTGTTCAAGGTTTAACCTGGGAATAGTGTCATAAATTATCTATCTTGTTTGCGATTTTATGGGGTCGCTTTTCTTAAGAAGGTAATTTGTACATTTCGTTGTTTGGGCGAGGATTTTTGTTGCTGTTGTTTTGTTGGGCATTCTTAATTCCATTTGAATCTCCTCCTGTATGGCAGGTGTGAGTGAAAGAAAGATTTCGTTCTAATTTATCTGGATGGATGAATTAAGTGATTCGCTTGTTTCATTTAAATGCTGGTCTGAGTCCGTTTCGGATTATATCGGCCTTTCCGGGGGCTCGTCGGATTTAATTATTTTATAATTGTTTAGTAACGTTAAAAAATAACAGGATGATCATATCAATAGTTAACAGTTAAATGTAATCAATATTTGTTACAAGAGTAAATGGACAGGAAGAAACTGATTACAGAGTTATGACTCTGTTCCCGCTCTAAACTTAGTAGCAATGCGTTGCCGCTGATACGTTATCCTGAGATTTATGTACCATCTCAACAATTGTTACAAAGATAACCGCTAGACGTCACTATATCATAGATGTTGACTTGTAACCAACAACAGAAGAACTGTGATTTACAGATTGTTATGATATATGAAAACAGAAGATTTGTAACTAAATTGAGCCTTAATATTGTTGATAAAGTGTAAATGAGTTCATATATATTCAATTATGTTTGAGTAAGTATAATATATGCAATTAAATATGGGAACTAACCTTTATTCTTAGATTGTATGTAGAATTGTAATTTTATGTGGGATAATTACTATTGATTAACATATAATCACATTGTTTGAGAAAATATATGAACACATAATGTTCTAAATTTGGATACAGTGTTCTTCTTAGTTTTAAGTAAAATTTTAATGCGTTTGTATTTGGCAAAAATATTTTAATGAGTATGTGTATACTCACTTAAACATATGTATACTCATGTATATACTACATTGTATTTCTTTGATGCAGCTAAACAGGCCAATGAGATACGTGATCAATTAATACTAGTACATGTTATCTAATCTATATCTGTTATCCATAAGTTACAATTTAAATAATTAAAAATTTAACATATTAAAGTATTGATTCCGCTAAATTATCATCTTTTATCTATTTATATTCTAACAATTACTACCAAAATTAAATCTAAGAAAATATTGTATCTAAATCATGTCACTAATTCAACTAACCATACATATAACTTTATTATACACATTATGTTTAACATTATACATTGCACTTTATATCTAATAAGAAATATATAATTTTTATAATTATTTTATTGAGATCTTTTTGTTGATAACAGCTTTTGGTTGAGTAGGGGAGTTGCGTGATATTGTGTATGCGTTATTTCTTATTTGTTCAAGGTTTAACCTGGGAATAGTGTCATAAATTATCTATCTTGTTTGCGATTTTATGGGGTCGCTTTTCTTAAGAAGGTAATTTGTACATTTCGTTGTTTGGGCGAGGATTTTTGTTGCTGTTGTTTTGTTGGGCATTCTTAATTCCATTTGAATCTCCTCCTGTATGGCAGGTGTGAGTGAAAGAAAGATTTCGTTCTAATTTATCTGGATGGATGAATTAAGTGATTCGCTTGTTTCATTTAAATGCTGGTCTGAGTCCGTTTCGGATTATATCGGCCTTTCCGGGGGCTCGTCGGATTTAATTATTTTATAATTGTTTAGTAACGTTAAAAAATAACAGGATGATCATATCAATAGTTAACAGTTAAATGTAATCAATATTTGTTACAAGAGTAAATGGACAGGAAGAAACTGATTACAGAGTTATGACTCTGTTCCCGCTCTAAACTTAGTAGCAATGCGTTGCCGCTGATACGTTATCCTGAGATTTATGTACCATCTCAACAATTGTTACAAAGATAACCGCTAGACGTCACTATATCATAGATGTTGACTTGTAACCAACAACAGAAGAACTGTGATTTACAGATTGTTATGATATATGAAAACAGAAGATTTGTAACTAAATTGAGCCTTAATATTGTTGATAAAGTGTAAATGAGTTCATATATATTCAATTATGTTTGAGTAAGTATAATATATGCAATTAAATATGGGAACTAACCTTTATTCTTAGATTGTATGTAGAATTGTAATTTTATGTGGGATAATTACTATTGATTAACATATAATCACATTGTTTGAGAAAATATATGAACACATAATGTTCTAAATTTGGATACAGTGTTCTTCTTAGTTTTAAGTAAAATTTTAATGCGTTTGTATTTGGCAAAAATATTTTAATGAGTATGTGTGGTAGAATATTAACTCTAAAATCCCCTTATCTGATACATCCATATCTGATGTATTCAGTTTCTATATAAGAAACAGCAAATAAAGTTGATAATTGTAACAATGCACGCAATTTGTGAATCATTTTAGATGGATATGAATAATCTTAAAATTAGTTTGAATGTCTTAATGTACACATAATATTTTATAATAAGCAGTTTGATATACGAATTCATAATATTACACTTTATCGTTATCTTTAGAAATTTGCGGACAAATTTTGCAATTTTTACAGGAACAATATGGAGTCGAATATAGTATTGTAATCAGCAAATCACTCTCTTTCTGGTAGATATTCAGCAGAAAGGCGTTACGAAAACCAATCATACTTTTTTAGAATTCTATACCTGATCTATATATCAGATCTTCCTGGAATGAGCTTGGCTATATCAGTCCACTTTCTAGGTTAACTCTTTTATATGGCTGTCAGTAGTAATTAGTCTTCTTCTGGCGCCCATCTACCTTTTTGAATCTCAGGGTTAGAAACTCTTGTCCAATGTTAGTTGACAGCATTTACAGGGCGTATCGCGGAATTTGTTATCTTTGCAAGTTATTCTGCAATTTCTTTCCATGTCAAATTATTCTATTTAACCAATTTCGCTAAAGTTTCTTCTTCAAACTGACTCCATTTAACTGGAAATGTTGATTTACTATACATGAAAAGATCATGATTAACCGACATTTATATTGGCATCATTTTAAAGGAATGCTACTAAATTGGCATTTGTTCAAATTGTTACGCTGTTCTTTTAAGTAAATATGGCTCAGTATCTTCTATTTTCAAAATTCTTTAACTCCCTGTATTTTGTATACCATATGATTCTCTAACTATCTATTGCAGACATCCAAGAAGATCCATGAGTTAGATGTGGTATATAAATTTTATGAGTTATTTTGAAATATAAGAGTATTTGCAGTATAATATAAGAAAAAGTGTAAACTATACAGTGAGATTATAAAACCTAACAATTATATGGCAATTCGCTCAACAATTCTAACAGTTATATTAACATATTGTAAATGACTTATAAACAAGTGTTTCTATGAGTTCAGTTTAGAAACTCACAAATTTTAATAATAAATAAATTTTATTTGTATTGACACCAATAATCTTTGTTTGTGTGTCTTCATTTCATGTTTAAAATATGGCTTTATAGCTTAGAGAAAATGATTAGTTGACTCAACTTAAAAGATCTTAAAGTAACTAAATAGATGGTCGAATCATCAACTTCTAAACTTGACACTAATTTGACAAACTTCAAATTTCTACTAAATTTGTAATAAAATTAAAGAGTGGCTGTTGATTCGTCTAATAATGCTATTATTTAAATGGGTAAATACTGATTTACAAACAAATTATTTTCAAAGCAATTTAATAAATACCTAATTTTGACAAACGTAACGAGATACTGCATGTCAAAAGCTACTACCACTTCAAAGATGTTGGATTCATTAATAGACAATAATAGTTTGTAATCAAGTAAGTCCAATAACACATAACTGATATAATGCGATATATGCAAGATTTTGCCATAAATACTGCCTAATATACTTAGCGAAAGAGCTGAATTTGAAATATATTAATATGATGAAAATTCTGAAGACTTTTAATCTATATCTGGCGAGTGGCAATTGCTTTCACGTATAAAATCCACAAATTATTGTTTGAAAGAGGATACTGAACGAATTGAAACCCTAGATTTCTCAATCAAAGTAATTGAAAAGAATTTAAATAAATTGGATAAGAATTAAGAGAAGTTAATGAAAAATGTAGGCATGTTCCAAGTTATTTAGGACTCAAGGTGTATAATTGGAGTTTGAATTGTGATTTATTTTGTATAAATCTAAATTTAACTATTATAACATATGTTATTCCATAAATACTGTTATTCTTAATATTGTCATTTCTATATTAAATTTAGTATGTGATTCGTTTATAGAATCTATAAATATTTTTCTATATTTAGTAGTTAATATCTTATTCTATTGTTATATTCAAATATTTTATAATACACTGCAAATATTGCAAACTTCATGTCACAACACTAATGTTTTCATTTTCTATACATAAGTATAAGTTTAAATATTAACATTTTCTCAATACTTTAAACAGTGTACAGTGATGTATTTATTTTTCTTTCTACTTTATTGTAAATAAGGGTTATTATGTTAATTTTTTCTTACTCAACATTACACTCTTTTCTCACTCTTTATCAACTTTCTGGTCTTTGGCTCTTTCTTTCTTGAGCTGGTCGTACCCTATTTTAATTTTCTGGAGGGCGTTTTCAATGACGTCCCTTCCGCTGGTGACGTTCATTCTCAGTTTGCAGTTGCATCGGGCGCAGAAATCTGTTCCGGGTTGTAAAAACACGCCCTGTTTTTACTCTCGCAGAACGCGAGAGCTTCCTCGGCTGTTTTGAACAGGGCGCTGAAATCGAGGAAGAGGAGGAAGGTGGACTCGGGTAGGCGAGTTCTGATTAGGGGCATGTTAATATTGAGATAATTGATAACAAAAAGCTGATTTTCGCGGATGAAATCCTTGAATTTGAGGAGCCAGTCGTCGCAGGAGGTGGTGGCTGCTTGAATCGCAGCGAGGGCGATTGGATTGCTCGGTGAAACGTGAAGCTACTCGGAAGCGGACTTCAAACGGGCTAAAAGAGGCTGGTCCTGGCAGACGGTGAAGGCCATCTGCATCCCGGCGATGTTGAAGGACTTGGAAACGGAGTAGAAGCACACCACGTTCTTGGTAGCTTACTTCAAAATCGAAGTAAAGGGAACGTAGCAGAAATCAGCCCAAATCTCGTCGGAGAGAATAGTAACATTGTACTACTCGCAAATCTTGATGATCTTGCTCAAATCCTCGGATAACACGTTTCCAGTTGGATTGTGCGGATTGGAGAACAAAAAGACCTTGGACTTTGATAACTTCTCCTCCACTTATGCAAAGTCAATGGAATACTTCAAATTCGCCTCCTCGTGCATGTGAATGAACTCCATTGCATACCCAGCTGCTTTGCAGACATTTTCAAACGGAGGATACTCTGGATGCAACATACAAACGGCACCACCGTCTTTCAAGAGTTCTTTAAGAGAAATAGCTATGGCCGAGACAACTCCTGGTGTAAAGAACATTTAGTCCTTCTCAATTTTTACACTATGATGTCTTTCATAGTATTATTGAATAGAAGTGTAGAAATCTTCATAGTGTTGTGTATAACCGAAAATTGGATGAGCAACTCTATGAGCGATCGCTTATTGAATTGGTTCTGCAATCGCAATTTCACTATCTGCACAGCCTAGCGAAATAAGCTCGTTATTATTGAATTTCTATCGTGGAAGGTTGGACTTGTTATCATAAGTACCTGTTCTGTCAATGTGATTGAACATATGAAATGAAAAATATAATAAATGCATAACAATAATCAAAATACTCTATCTATTGTTTCAAAAATGAATAATTTTGTAAAGTTGCAATTACACTACCATATTTCATGATTTGAAAAGTATTTGTACCCGTTGTAGTTTGGTTATTCAGGTGTTCTAATGTATGATTTAATTCAAATAGCTGTGTATATGAAATGAGATATAAATAATTCTGTATTTCCGCCTTGTGAATAACAAAAACAAGTAAAATAATTCTTCTAAGATTCTGCATAGATTCGGGTACACTAAATGACCGTATTATTAAAATTTAAAATATTCTGTATAGCAATTTGGAGATTCATTTCATTCTTCTGTTATCGTAGTGTGTGTGGAGTGCGTGGTGTATGTCGTGTTCGGTGGGCATCCATTTGTTGAGCATTTCGTGCATTTTTTCGTTGCTTTGGCAGTCTCCGTATTTTGCTTCTCTGTCGTGCTTGTCCAGTCCTTTTGGTCTGTCAGCGGTGAGTTGTTTTCTGACGAGTCTTGGTTACCCGCCTCCGTTTACGCATCCTTGTGGGCACATCATGACTTCCACCACGTCCACATCCACTAGCAGCCCTTATTCGTGTATTTTCATGAGCTCCTCAACCGCTTATCCTCCGTGGCACACAACTGCTCTGTATTTCTCCTTTCCAAGTGGGAATTCCATTAATTTCAATGACTGGTATTTATCAGCCGACTCCCAAATGAGCCCGTTCTGGATGACCGATTTGTTAAAAGGGAGTTTATTGACCGAGTAAACGTAACGGACAACTGACTCGGTGACCCCGGCCGTTTTCCCGAATATGTAGGCCGAGCCCGAGTACTCGTTGAAGGGTGCGTCAAACTGGCCCTGAGGTTGCGTTTTGAGCTCCAATTCGCGTTGTTCGGAGAAGGAGATGTTGTTCTCCTTAAAGAGGGTTACGAGCTCGCGCGTGGACACGGATATATCGCAATCGGGTGTGTTATCGGTAACTAACTGTGGGCGCGCGGCCTCGAACTTCTTGGCCGTGCAGGGCATCACACCGACCACGAAGATATCGTCGGCCTTCTTCCCGATGTCTTTCACCCAGAACTTCTTAATCACCGAGCAGATAATTCCATGCGGTGACCTGGCGGTTGAAATCTGCGGAATCAGCTCGGGATACTTGGTCTCCACCAAATTTATCCAAGCAGGACAGCAAGAAGTGAACACAGTACCCTTCCCAGCCTGCCTGGCCTTTATCACCTCCTTCGCGTCCTCCATCGTACACACATCAGCTCCCCAGAGATTGTCAAAAACGTAATCGAAACCCAACTGCTTCAACCCAGCCACAGTCTGAGCCTCAGCCGTTGTGCCAATGCCCATACCCATTCCCTCGGCCATTCCAACTCTGGTAGATGGAGCCATCACAGCTACTAATATCTAACCGGCTTATTTTGCAGTAAATATCTCAGCCGTACGATTCGCAGGCTCTATCGCACCAGTTGTGCACGAGGTTACGCACTAACCACACCCAATACAATTCGTATCGTCCATTTTTACTCTGGTAGTTTCTGTATTTTGCGCATTGTTTCCATTTATAGAATGAAGATATGGCGGAGTTTTGATTGGGGCTAATGAAAATGCACCTATTTTTTGACCATCTATGCATGTACGTGCACACATTTAACAACCAATACAATGATCATAGTCGATGCGAATAGCTCTTGAAGTATCTACTCCGTGAACCTGGTGCTTTACTTACATTTGTGATGTGGAATTATTTATATTTGTCATAAAATAATTATAAACAGTACTACATAACCTCATTCAGAAGGGGGTAGCATTTTCACTTATAAGGGGGTTACCATTTTCAACCCCCTTATAAGTGAAATGTATCCAAAATGTATCTAAAAATATTGTTGAATTTGAAGGGTTTACAGTCAAAAAACGGGGTTAAAACACATGAAATTTGTCACTCGCTTATAAGGGGGTAACTTCATGTCCAACCCCCTTGTAAGCGAGTTGACCTACCCCCTTATAAGTGAAAATGCTACCCCCTTCTGAATGAGGTTATGTAGTATATTTAAAACGTTATTTATACACCACATTAAATCCAAATTACTTTAGCAGTTTTATGTTCAGTATTTATTCAAAACAAGCTTTACTGCAGCTATAGCTTACTACAACATTCAGGATAAAACATATCAAAAAGTTCAGTTTATTTTATGCTTTTCAACTCATTTTTGATATTGTTTTCGTGCCAGTTTTAACATTTAATCTATTACAAAATGTGTGTTATACTTATTTTCAGCGGAGCAAACTAAATCAAGTTATGCCCCTATTTCATCTTTCACAAATTGTATTTGTTTTTAAGTTATGCTTTTCACATCGTATTTTAAATCATCTTTCATTCCAAGTAAAACCAATGGGGCTGGAACACCTTATGATCGGATTTGTTTAGTCCATTGTACAAGTCCAAATAAACTAGAAGAATTATTAACGGCATAACACATGATAAATATACTGTTGTTTTTGAAGGATGATAGGTCTTTAATCTTGTCATAGTCATCGTAAACAGGTGTATCGACAAGGTTGTAACTTATCGTATCATTATTTATAGTACACAAACTTGTTATCTTTTCATAGACTCCTAGAACATACTGTTGTTATAACTGCTTATTTAATATAGAATATACAAAACTTGTTTTGCCAACAAAGTCGTCACCCACAAATACGAGTGAAATAGGTTCGTCCATGCTGAAGTGGAATCGGTCAACATTATATGGGATAAGATTAATATAAAATTTAAACATTCAAACACTTTAAATAAAATGCTGAACATACATTAGTAGGTGAAATACATAAAAATGGTGTTTGTAGGTGATGTGATGGTTGGCAAAACAAGGTTTATAAAATTTGTTAACAAAATACCTTACGATTATATTCCATGTGTATTTGATAACTACAATTTAGAGTATACAATAGATAGCCGAAAAGTGATTTGTATTTTTTGGAACACCGCATGCGCCGAAGACTACGATCGCATTCGCCCACTTTCGTATCCAAATACCAACGTGTTCGTGCTATGCTACGCCCTCAACAACCCAGAAAGCCTCCAGAACATCTACTCGAAGTCTTCCAGAGATCAAGGCCCACACTCAAGTGGACATCCCATTTATCATCCTCGGCATGAAGAGCGACCTGGAGCACTCTCAAGAAATATTGAAAGAAGCTCTTACAATCTAGATGAAGACGAAGGCGAAAGACAACTTGGTTTGCTCCACTGCAACTAACTACAACATTAGATTGGCCTTGGACCAGGCCTTAAGGGTCGCGCTGGAGCACTACGAGGAAACGAGTAAACGATATCTTTGTGAAGATAAAATAAAGTAGTGATGAATTAAAGATAGTAGACGAAATAAAAGAAATTATGGATTACGTTATAACTTAATACTAGAGTAGCTCCGTCACTTCATCCTCCTGTTGTCGTAGTGGGTGTGCAGGGCGTCGTGGATGTTGTGCTCGGTCGGCATCCACTTCTTGACCATCTCGTGCATGAGGGCGTTGCTCTGGCAGTCCGCGAACTGGCTTTCCTTGTCGTGCTTGTCGAGCCCGGCCGGTCTCTGGGCCGTGAGGCTCTTCTTGCCTATCTTGGGCTGTCCGCCTCCGCCGACGCATCCTTGTGGGCACACCATGACTTCCACGACGTCGACCCCCTTGAGCTTCCCGGCGGCGTGGATCTTCATGAGCTCCTCGACGGCGGCGCCTCCGTGACAAACGATGGCCCTGTAGTTGCTTCCGCCGCAGGGGAACTCAAACACCCGCAGGCTCTGGAACTTGTCGGTCGACTCCCAGAGCAGGTTGTTTTGGATGACCGAGGGCGTGAACTGCTCTTTGTTCAGCGCGCACATGTACCTGACGACGGACTCGGTGACGCCGCCCGTGCGGCCGAAGAGGTACGAGGAGCCGGAGTACACGTTGAATGGGGCGTCGAACTGGCCTTCTTGGACGTTCCTGAGCTTCTGCTCGCGTTCTTCGCTGAAGACGAGGCGCTCTTCCTTGAACAGCTCCACCACTTCTCTGGTGGTGATCGAGAGGTCGCAGTCTTTCACATTCTCTGTCATGAGTTGCGGCCTGATCGCTTCGAACTTCTTGGCAGTGCAGGGCTTCTAAAATTTGATAAGATAATAATTGAAGACTTGGAACATGAGCGAGTGAGAAAAATATTGACTCACTCATAATTCTTGTGTTTAATGATTTTCCAGTTTATTAAAATGGTTTTCATCTTTATTTCCAATCTAAGTGATTCTGCTTACTCATTTATGTAACATTTTAAGATATTTTAACTTAAAATCATATATAGAATCATCAGCCGGTTTAGAGAATAATATTTGCTCTTTTCTCCTTTTTCCAGGACATAAAACCGGGAAACTAACGAGAATTAATCCCTGTTTTTTCCAGCCTTAATTTTTTAAGCATCATTAAAAATAGTCTGTATATTAATGACATACAGTATATGATATATTATATGTTTTTTAAAATTTATGTCAATAAATAGCACCAATAAATTAATTTATTTATAAATGTGTATTAATATATATACTGCACTAATCTATAATTTCTCTAAAGTTCATTAAATGAGACAATATAATAAAATTATTACTATTATATTGTTATTTTATTAAAGAGTTATTGAATGTAAATCATATTAAACTCTTATTATTTCAAACAAATTATTTGGTAACTATCACTAAATTATTTATTTCTAAGAACATTTATCTTTTCATATCACAACAAAATGTTAGAAATAATCCTGTAACAAATGAACCTGTTTCAACTTCTTCTGTCCATGCCACTATCGGTAAAAACCAGCAAGCAAGTCGATTCGCAGCTAATATGCAGCAGCGCTCTCTTCCGCACCTACAACATCGGGTTTTGCTCGAAAGAATCCTCTCTGTCGTCCAAAGTCCAGTCCGCCAGCGTCACGTACTCCCCGGCCCAGGTGGTAAACCACGCCCTCTACACCGAGCGAGTCCAGAACTACCAGCTGAATCTGAACTACTCCATGCAGAACCTTCCTTCGTTCGCCCTGTTCGGCCTCACCAACAACATCTAGGTTGAGTCGAGCAGCGTTTCCGTGAAGGTGCCCCAGCAGCTGGCCCAAGGAAGCCTGGTCTGTCTGGCCTGCGATTTGAACATCTCGTCTTCGGACTTCGCTTTCGTCGCTTCCGGTTAGAACATCTCAGGTCTGGTGTTGGCTCCGGCTTCCAGGCTGGACATCAACAAGTCTCTAATCCAGCTCAGACTCGGCGGACAGAACGTCGGAGGGCTGGTTCTGAACGGCTCGAAGACATCCGTTTCGCTCACCGACTGCAACATCTCCTGCTACGTCGGTCAGGGCAGCAGCGTGTATGGCTTGGTCGCCGCCTTCGTCAGCCAGGTGTCGTTGGTCGTGAGTGCCGTGAGAGTATGTTCCAACGCACCGAAATTCGGGCAGGGCGTTGTGAGCCAGACCGGAGAAGTGACCGAAACCTGCGATCTGTGCCGAGACGCCACCTATTCGTACGGGCTGTGCCTGAAGGACCTGGAGTTTGGCGTGGTCAAGAACAACAAATTTGAGTGCGGCCTGCCGTTCTTGTTCGACGGAGAAGGATGCGCATGTCCAGAAGGATTTGTGCTGAATGGGACTTCGTGCGCCGACGTCCTGGAATCCGTGAACTAGCTGATGAAGTCGCTGGAGCTATCCAACGCCTCGGTTTCGACTTTGCGGGGCAAGACGGAAATACTTGGAAACTAAACTGAATAGTTGAAGCTGGAACAGGACGTGTTGAACTCTTCGATCCAGAACCTGTTCGACTTGAGCAACGAAACCCAAGGCAGCGTCGCGTCCAACTTCACGCTTCTGCAGCAGCACATCCTGGGAAACTACTCCGTCGCCGACAGCAATCTCCAGGCGAATACGAGGCTGCTAGACCTGCGGCTGTTCAACAACATCAGCGCCCTGAACCTCGGCGTCCAGAACCTCAGCTCCTACTCCGCTTCGTTGAACTCGAATCTTACCTAGTTGAACCTGACCCTCGCGGACCAGCAGAACAAGACGGCAGCGTTGGCCCTAGAACTGACGCAGCTGAACGACAGCGTTTTGGCAGCCAGCCAGGTCATCCAGCAACAGCAAAGGCAAATCGAAGGCCTGAACTAGCTGGTCCAGTGCCTGAACGGTGACGAGTACAAGAACGTCACCGGACAGTGCTATCTGGTTTAAGGCAGCGACGATACCACCTGCAGCCAGAAGATGTACATATCCACCTTCGACATCGCGGCGGTTACTTCCAAAGTGATCGACATCTCTAATTTCACTGCTGGATACGTATTCAACACAGCCACTGTAATCAGCAACGCCTTCGTGGACATTTATGACAATGTCTACAACAGCCAGGCGACCATATCTCCCTTGTTTTAAACCCAAAGCGCCTTCACGAACCTGAAAATCCAGCTCGGAGTGCAGGCTCTGAATAGCGGCTCTTTTGTGTTGCCATCCGGAGGCGCTTCTGCGATAATAAACCAGATGAACATAATCTCCAAACCCGGCTGCCAGATGACCGTGAACAGCGGTAAGTAGTTGAACATCCTCGGTTAATCGCTATCAAGCGCCACCATCAACAACTTGTTGGTCAACTTGAGCTTCGCGCCTTCGAGCGGAAATATAACCCTGGTGGATAACATTGGTGGATCGTTTAAGATAACTGGATACCAGGTTCTAGGCGAGTACAACAGCAGCTAGACGGTGGCCATGATAAGCATTTTGGTGAACGCCGCGACAGTTATCGCGAACCAGATTAATTTCAGGCCAAGTGTTTACAACGTTGGAAACTGCTCGTCTTATTTATTCAGCGTAGCTTTTTCTACTAGTTTGATAATAATTGATAATTTTGTTGTGATTATAGGAAGCAGTTCCAACTTTTTGCTTCTTGGCTCAATTGCAACAGATAGTTCAAATATCAATTATTATTAATTCGGTGGAATAGTAACGCTGATATACGACGCATCAACTATTAATATAAACAAAGTAATCTTTGATAGTTACACTCATTTTAGCACTGGTTATGTAAGTGCCTCGGGTTTCCTCATTGGATAGGGTTTCTCGATAACTAATACGATTACAGTGAATAATATGTGCATTCAACAGAATATAACAAGTATATCTTAATTATTTTCCGGTTTTGGTCTTATTGGGTACAGCTTAGGGACTGTAGCATTATAAAACGCAAAAGTTACGTTTTCTGTTCAAGGTGCAAAGCTCTTTAACTTTGGAATAGTGGGTAAAATGGACTATTCAGTTAATTCTCGCTTTATGGTTGAAAATTTAAGTGCTTCTGTGATCATTAGTTCCAGTTAGGGTAATTAAACTGGCTCCGTTTTTGGAATAGTTAACGGGATAAACTGCTCCATTGTAAATGCTAATTTGTACGGCTCTGTTAGTGCGTAGACTATCATTGGTGGTTTCATTGGTTATTTGAACAGGAACGTGACGATTCAGAATTCAACGAGCTCGTAAACTGTTTCTGGTAGTGGGAGTAAAGTTGGAGGCTTTATTGGTGGGTAGGATAACAACGCAACGATTATCGATTCAGTGATCACTCACGCGAGCATCAAAGGCGACAGCTAAATTGGTGGGTTAATCGGTTTATGCACCTCCACTTTGCAGCTAACGAACTCAAAAATAGAGTTCGTGCTCATCACCGCTAAAAGTTAATTTGGGGTCGTAGTCGGAAAAACTCTGGGCGGAACTTTAACGGTTAAAAGCAGCACGAGCTCCTCAAATAAAATAAACGGGAACGAATAAACGAGCTGCACACTGTTAAGTATGTGGTCGGTCGCTCAGTGCTGAGTGAAAAACGGTTGATAAATATATTTATGGTAATGTTGTAATTGTTTTAAAATTATCAAACTTTCTTTTGACTTTTGACATTACTATTTTAGTGATTTATGTATATTTAAGTTATATGAAATGCATTAGAATTACTCATTTGGTGAAAAACGGTTGATATATTTGGTTTTCATTAAAAGTACTTACGAAATAAGGTTCTATTGCATAATAAGGGTTTACCATCGTCCCAGACAATAGATATACAATGAAGTAAAGGACAATAAGAGAAGTGGAATATAATCTTCACTTATAAGCAAAAATATAAATGTTCGCTCCGTAATGATTGTCAAAAGATATTGTCAAAAGTGTTCTTGTGTATTGTTGTGAACTTTATCTTATTATTGATAACTTTATCATATTGTTGATAAAATTACAGTGAGATAACACTAATGCTCTGATTAATCAGTTCATCCCACAATTAAAGACATCACACTAAATGAAAAATCAAGAACCGTGATCTGTTTGAAGCAAAATATAAATTAAAAGAAATTTTAATTTTAAAGTGTTTTGGGTTTCAATAAATATAAGAATTTTGATTGTTATATTAATTGTTAATTAGAGGTGGAATAATATTTAATATGATGTCACAATATATATTAAATCAATTATTATCGATACCACCTAAAAATGCAAAAAATGGGCGATAGTTGCGATTATTAAAACTTCTATTAAACCTTCCTACCTCATTTATTCAATCATATACATTATTATATATGTACCTACACCACATTTTGAATGAGCTAAAAATGCCAAATCGGACGTTATACGTGGAATTACCCAACTCTAAATTCAACTAACCATACATATAACTTTATTATACACATAATGTTTAACATTATACATGCACTTTATATCTAATAAGAAATTAAAAAAAGAAAGACATCACACCGTAAATTACGTCTATACTGGTCACCCTTTTTCTCTGATCATCACATTTCCTTTCCTTTCTAAACCAATGATCCCTAAGAAACCAACAACATTCCTCTCTTACCAAATATCTCGCGTGGCGTTATCACACGTCACACCTCCTCACAGACTCTCCGTTAGCTCTTTCGGGCTAATGGAGTTTGTTTTGGAGATCTTTTTGTTGATAACAGCTTTTTTATCTAATAAGAAATATATAATTTTTATAATTATTTTATAATTAGAAGACATCACACCGTAAATTACGTCTATACTGGTCACCCTTTTTCTCTGATCATCACATTTCCTTTCCTTTCTTAACCAATGATCACTAAGAAACCAACAACATTCCTCTCTAACCAAATAGTTCATCCCACAATTATCTTCAGTATTCAAAATATTTTTATATTCTATTTTATTAACATTAGAAATAATTTATTGAATAAGTTAACTAGTTCTTCAAATTTTGTATCTATTTTCTCAATATTTTATTTTATATTCTTTATTGTTATCATATTATTATAAATATCTAATCATGCAGCTTATCACAATTCTTGAGTAACAAGAAAAACATAATTAAAAATAATAAGTTAATATTTTATGCGTTATTAATAATAACGTACATAAATTGACAAGTATTTATCTTTTCATTTCCCAACAAAATGTTAGAAATATTCCTGTAACAGATGAACCTGTTTCAACTTCTTCTGTCCATGCCACTTTCGGTCAAAACCAGCAAGCAAGTCGATTCGCAGCTAATATGCAGCAGCGCTCTCTTCCGCACCTACAACATCGGGTTTTGCTCGAAAGAATCCTCTCTGTCGTCCAAAGTCCAGTCCGCCAGCGTCACGTACTCCCCGGCCCAGGTGGTAAACCACGCCCTCTACACCGAGCGAGTCCAGAACTACCAGCTGAATCTGAACTACTCCATGCAGAACCTTCCTTCGTTCGCCCTGTTCGGCCTCACCAACAACATCCAGGTTGAGTCGAGCAGCGTTTCCGTGAAGGTGCCCCAGCAGCTGGCCCAAGGAAGCCTGGTCTGTCTATCATGTGATTTGAACGTCTCGTCATCGGACTTCGCGTTCGTCGCCTCAGGCTAGAACATCTCGGGACTGGTGTTGGCTCCGGCTTCCAGGCTGGACATCAACAAGTCTCTAATCCAGCTCAGACTCGGCGGACAGAACGTCGGAGGGCTGGTTCTGAACGGCTCGAAGACATCCGTTTCGCTCACCGACTGCAACATCTCCTGCTACGTCGGCCAGGGGAGCGGCGTGTCTGGCTCGGTCGCCGCCTTCGTCAGCCAGGTGTGGTTGGCCGTGAGTGCCGTGAGAGTTTGTTCCAACGCACCGAAATTCGGGCAGGGCGTTGTGAGCCAGACCGGAGAAATGACCGAAACCTGCGATTTGTGCCGAGACGCCACCTATTCGTACGGGCTGTGCCTGAAGGACCTGGAGTTCGGCGTGGTTAAGAACAATAAATTTGAGTGCGACCCGCCGTTCTTGTTCGACGGAGAAGGGTGCGCCTGCCCGGAAGGATTCGTGCTGAATGGAACTTCGTGCACCGACGTCCTGGAATCCATGAACTAGCTGACGAAGTCGCTGGAGCAGACCAACGCCTCGGTTTCGACTTTGCGGGACAAGACGGAAATGCTTGGAAACTAAACTGAATAGTTGAAGCTGGAACAGGACGTGTTGAACTCTTCGATCCAGAACCTGTTCGACTTGAGCAACGAAACCCAAGGCAGCGTCGCGTCCAACTTCACGCTTCTGCAGAAGCACCTCCTGGAAAACTTCTCCATCGCCGACAGCAATCTCCAGGCGAACACGCGGCTGCTGGACCTGCGGTTGTTCAACAACATCAGCGCCCTGAACCTCGGCGTCCAGAATCTCGGCTCCTACTCCGCTTCGTTGAACTCGAATCTCACCTAGCTGAACCTGACCCTCGCGGACCAGCAGAATAAGACGGCGGCGTTGACCCTAGAACTGACGCAGCTGAATGACAGCGTTTTGGCAGCCAGCCAGGTCATCCAGCAGCAGCAAAGGCAAATCGAAGGCCTGAACCAGCTCGTGCAGTGCCTGAACGGCGACGAGTACAAGAACGTCACCGGGCAGTGCTATCTGGTTTAAGGCGACGATGACACCACCTGCAGCCAGAAGATGTACATATCCACCTTCGACATCGCGGCGGTAACTTCCAAAGTGATCGACATCTCTAACTTCACCGATGGATACGTATTCAACGCAGCCACTGAAATCAGCAACGCCTTCGTGGACATTTACGACAATGTCTACAGCAGCCAGGTGACCATATCTCCCTTGTTTTAAACCCAAAGCACCTTCACGAACCTGAAAATCCAGCTCGGAGTGCAGGCTCTGAATAGCGGCTCTTTTGTGTTGCCATCCGGAGGCGCTTCTGCGATAATAAACCAGATGAACATAATCTCCAAACCCGGCTGCCAGATGACCGTGAACAGCGGTAAGTAGTTGAACATCCTCGGTTAATCGCTGTCAAGCGCCACCATCAACAACCTGCTGGTCAACTTGAGCTTCGCGCCTTCGAGCGGGAATATAACTTTGGTGGATACAATTAGTGGATCTTTTTAGATAACTGGATACCAAGTTCTAGGCGAATATAACAGCAGCCAGACGGTTGTCATGATAAGCATTTTGGTGAACGCCGCGACAGTTACCGCAAACTAGATTAATTTCAGGCCAAGCGTTTACAACGTTGGAAACTGCTCGTCTTATTTGTTCAGCGTAACTTTGTCTACGAGTATGATTATAATTAATAACGTAGCTATAATTACAGGAAATAGTTCCAACTTTTAACTTCTTGGTTCTATCTCAACGTCAAGTTCTATATTTTATCAGTTTGGCGGAATAGTATCACTAATCAATGGCGCATCCACAATAAATATAAATTACGTAATCTTTGATAGTTTCAGTTTATTTAGCTCTGGTTATGTCAGTAAGTCTGGTTTTCTAGTAGGAAATGCGAACTCTGCCTCTTATACCATAACCATAAATAACGTATGTTTGCAGTAGAACATGACGAGCGCTAAAGAATTTAATAACTTTGGATTAATTGGATCTAATTTAGGAACTTCAACGTTTAAAATGCTCAAGTAACATTTTCTGTTAGTGGTGCGAACTTTTTTAATGTTGGAATTATTGGGATTCAGGCTTATTCAGATAATTCAAAGTTTGTTGTTAAATACGTGAGTGCTAATGTGAATATAAGCTCAACTATGGGCAGTTATATTGGCTCCGTATTTGGATAGTTTGGTGGTAATAATAACTCTATTGTAAATACAATTTTAACCGGGAGTGTTTCTGGTTAAACAATGCTTGGTGGATTCGTCGGTTTCTCAAATTAGAACGTAACAATTTAAAATTCTACGAGCTCATAGAATATATCGGGCAAACTAAATTAAATCGGAGGTATTATTGGGACATAGATGAATAACGTCACTGTAATTGACTCGTTGATCACACAAACTAATTTAAGCGGTAATTCCTAAATTGGCGGTTTCGTCGGTTAGCTAACGTCCACTTTGTTTATAACGAACTCAAAAATTCAGTCGGTGCGCATTTCAGGCATAATTTAGCTTGGGATTATTGTGGGCTGGAGTAATGGCGGAACTTTCACGATAATTGGAACCACAAGTTCTTCGAATTTCATAAAAGGGAACGCATAAACGAACTGCACGCTCTCGAACACTTGGTCGGCCTCTTAGTGTTGAGTGAAACTAAAGTTGTCACTTTCTATTTTGATAATCGTACTTTTTAGTTGTTTGTACGTATTTAGATTTCTTTCTCACTCGCTGTTCCATGATGTTACCAATTCGCTAACTTAACAAATACTTCGAGAATTACCTCTGATTTGCACTTAATGCTGCTATCAACTAGAGAAGAACAGCTTTGACTGTAGCTCTACAGCGGATCATTATAAGAAAATCTATCTAAAATATACAAAGTCATTGAAATTGAAATAGACATGTGCACCGCAACGCTCTACACGACACCATCACCCCCGTGTTGGGAACCTGGCTGCTGTGGTGAACGTTTGGCCGCGTATCAGCCCCGCGAGCGATGAGAGCTGCAACGCCGCGTTTCTTTCGTCCAAGAGGATGGGTGTGGAGCGATTCACAAATATTATGCATGTTATAATGTATATAATGAAAATCACTTTAAAGATGGAATGCAAAAGATTATGAACTAAAGTGACAATCCTAGAAGTTGGTATTGAGATTAGTTTGTGGTAACATGTAAAAGCTCTTCCAACTTTGGATTTGAGGATTGCCATGATTGATGAGATGCAGATGAAACGATTCAATCGAGCCTTGGTTTTGTTGATGAGGTTACAGCTAAATGAGTCGGTTAATATTTAAATTGTGTTGGTTATTCCCAGAACACCGCATGCGCCAGATAACGGCAGGTTTCGTTCGTTATCATACCAGCATTCCTTTTCGCTTTGAAGATGAAATATATTAAAATGCTGTTTCTGGGAGATTTGAAAGTAGGCAAGACAAAATACATGGTGTTTGTAAATAACGTACCATACGGCTATATCCAGAGTGTAGTTGACAGCTACGATGACGAATACACAATGGAAACTCGAAAAGTGGCGTGTGCTTTGGGACACTGCTTGAAGTGGTTATTATGACTGGATTCGTCCACGGTCATACGAGCACGCCAATGTATTTGCATTGTGCTACGCCCTCAACAACCCGGAAAGCCTCAGAACATCTACTCGAAGTCTTCTGAAGATCAAGGCCCACACTCAAGTGGATATCCCGTTCGTCATCCTCGGCATGAAGAGCGACCTGGAGCACTCTCACGAAACATTGAAAGAAGCTCTTACAATCTAGATGAAGACGAAGGCGAAAGACAACCTGGTTTGCTCAACTGAAACTAACTACAACATTAGATTGGCCTTGGACTGGGCCTTGATAATCATCATTTTTCTCTGATCTCACCTCTCTTTCTTACCAAGATCAATAAAAACATAGAATCCTGCATAATTTTTTCTACTGCTGCAGGTAATTTTTGGGCTTTCAGCTAGCGCTAGCACTTGAGTTCACAAAAACCAAATCTGTAGAAGAATTTACTAATGTTGAAGCATTTTAACAACAGAAAAATTAAGAAGAAACGAACTCACCTAGAGAATCAAATTCATGAAAGAAAAGCAAATACAAACAAATACAATTTGAAACGGATAATAATGATCTAAATAAATAAACAGAACACAGCAAGCACTCACAGCAGTGGACTACATCACACTTATCGAATGAAAGATTAGAGCTAGAAATATAGAGTATAAATTTATATACTCCCTTATAAGCAAAAATGTATAAAATTATCAAATTTGAATGATTTATAGTCAAAAAACGAAGTTAAAAACTATGTTATTTGTCACTTATAAGGGTGTTTTATATGCCGGAACTCCCTTATAAGTGAGTTCCCTTATAAGCAAGGTGATGTAGTAATAATCTTTTAATCTATCAGTGTATTACCGTCTATCAAAGCAAGTCCAGCTATAATTTCACTTTCGGTGGAGTCACCATCAATTTTTGCTTCTATATTTTAATGGGTATGTATTGTAATTTACAGATGATGAATTAGATAACAGAACTATATTATATTTGACTGTATTTACAGATAAATATTGTGTTTAATCACCACTCCACGAATGTGGTATCTATAATTGGTTATGTCATAAACTCTGAATTGTCTCGACTTCCCCAGTTCTTCACACCTCAGAAGTGAATAATAAAAGTTCTCCTTTTAACTGGTGGTATATATAAACGAAAACTGTTCGCAATATATTGGTGAACGCATGATAGTCAATTTAAACTTTTTAAACATAGCTCTTCAATAGTCTATGGGGCAATATTTGTAGTAATTTGATTATACAGGTTATTAATTTTTTAATTTTTAGTTGGACGAAGATAACTATAATAAAGTAAAATAAATTTCTTTAGTTGATTTTACTATTTAGTTCGAATCTTCCGATATCATAAGAGGTGCTATTTAGACCTTTGAACATACAAGTATCGATTCGAATTGTTGGAATGATGTGACATTTTCAGTCGATCGCGATTGGGCCTTCAATATCTCTGTGGTTCCTGTTGGATGTTAAATATCAAAATCTGTTTTAGTATCTTTAGAGTATTTTAACGCTTCGTGGATGAGCATTCCAATAATCCCTACAACTCCAACTGGTGCATTCGCTGGTTACAAAACTGGAGATTTTGATGCCAGGAATGTATTCTTTTTTAACTCCAGTTCTGAAGGCGACACCGTTAATGCTGAGTTAATAATAAATTTTGTTGAATTATTCAAGGTAAATTTTACTATTCCACTTAGATTAAAAGTTATTGAAAATTTTGGTTAGATTTAAAACGAATTTACTGCTGATATTCAAACGCTAGGTAATGAACTATCAGTGCAATCTTCTCCATAAACTAATTGTACGCTCGATACTTGGTATTCTTATCTTGTTTTATATAATACATAATAATGGTTAGGCGTTTTAAATGCTATTCCAAATGGGTATAAAATTTACAGTCAATAACATATTTACGATGCAGCTAATGAAACAGACATCTTATCGTCTTTTTAGCTTGAATTAACTAAATTTTAAAATAGACAAGGAATTCTATATTATCATCATAAAACAGTTGAGCTAAACGACTATTAATCGTACTCTTACAACTCATTTTTATAGTTGTAAGATATAAATGGCAAGATGCTGGCCGCGTTGTATTTTTCTGGTTTTGCATACGTTCCATGCTTTACATCCCGTGAACAACAATGGTCCAGTACGTAAGTTTGCTTCAATTTCTTCTTGCATGATACTAATACTTGCAGATATCGTTACCTCGAAAATGGAATCACAGGCGTCTTTGTGGGAGAGGCGACGAATCCTGACGCACCCCTTGATCCAACTCAACGGAAAACTTATTTCTATATGAGTATAACACAACCAATTACTGAATCATGGTTTGGAAATTATAACAGTATTTGCACTGATGAAAGGAACGGAACTGGAAATTTCTAAGGTGAAAACATGACATATGGAACATTCAAGCAGAGACTTTACGACTTCGGAAAGTACATTTAATTATAAAAAACAAACTTGTCCATGAACTGCTGGATAAAAACGAGCTCTGAGCTGGAGTTCATCACAAACTGGAGAAACGAGATGACTTTTGACGCATTCAAGTGGGTTTGGATTGTTATGACCGGAGTGATTGCTGTGGTTGGAGCCTGTGTGGTATTTGCGATTAGAAGCCTTAAAACACTGAATTGAGGAAATGAAGTGATGGTTAATAATAGAATAGCTATAAATATGAATAGCTGATAATTTAATAAATAGCTATAATACGAATTTTTGTGTTACAATAGTGTAGTTCAATTTTTATGAATAATTTTAATTCAATTTAACATATAATTTGATATTTGATTTGATATTCGTTATTAATATATACATATTAGTATATACAAAATCAATCAGTGTATTATAATTAATCAGTGTGAATTATTAATATTAGTAATTAGAATTTGTTTATTATGAATGTAATTCAAATAATATAAATAACAACCGATCTCACATTTTTCTCATATTCTTTGCATTTTGTATTTAATTCCACTCTAGATGAGCAAATTACTAAAACTGAATAAGTAATTAAGCCATAACATCTGTTCAAAGCCAAAAGCCCTCTTTTACAACGAAAGCGCTTCTCTGAGCGAATCACTCTTCGTTATTTCGGAGTAGCTCGAATCGGAAGTTCTTCAACAAATAGTGCGCTCATCAAACTAGAACGAATCTGCATCCAAGTCGGATTCGATTCTGGTGTTCTGGGACCAGAGCTCCATCCAAAACGTTTCGATGTTCAAAATCAAAATAACCAACGGATAACGGTGCGTGGAAAGCGTTTCCATTCACACAGAACAAAACACCCAAACTGGAATTGAAGCGGACGTAATCCAGGACCTGTTCACCTACGTCTTCGACGAGGCGCAGTGATTTAAAGTTTATGACAAATTGTTTGATTTTAGATAACGATAACGCCAGTTGAACAGATATTACTTACACAGCTTAACAGCGTTTCAATCGAACGTCTGAACCCAAGAAGCAAATTGAAATACCTCAACCTTCATCTTTTTGTATTTACATGTTCTGAAATTGAACTTTATAAGTATTTCATCGGAGTATCTTTGAATTGCTTTCAAAATACAATTGGCGAATACGAGGCTGCTGGACCTGCGGTTGTTCAACAACATCAGCGCCCTGAACCTAGGCGTCCAGAACCTCAGCTCCTACTCCGCTTCGTTGAACTCGAATCTCACCTAGCTGAACCTGACCCTCGCGGACCAGCAGAATAAGACGGCGGTGTTGACCCTTGAGCTGACGCAGCTGAACGACAGCGTTTTGACTGCCAGTCAGGTCATCCAGCAGCAGCAAAGGCAAATCGAAGGTCTGAACCAGCTCGTGCAGTGTCTGAACGGTGACGAGTACAAGAACGTCACCGGGCAGTGCTACCTGGTTTAAGGCGACGATGACACCATCTGCAGCCAGAAGATGTACATATCAACCTTCGACGTCGCGGCAGTTACTTCCAAAGTGATCGACGTCTCTAATTTCACTGCTGGATACGTATTCAACACAGCCACTGTAATCAGCAACGCCTTCGTGGACATTTACGACAATGTCTACAGCAGCCAGGTGACCATATCTCCCTTGTTTTAAACCCAAAGCACCTTCACGAACCTGAAAATCCAGCTCGGAGTGCAGGCTCTGAATAGCGGCTCTTTTGTGTTGCCATCCGGAGGCGCTTCTGCGATAATAAACCAGATGAACATAATCTCCAAACCCGGCTGCCAGATGACCGTGAACAGCGGTAAGTAGTTGAACATCCTCGGTTAATCGCTATCAAGCGCCACCATCAACAACCTGCTGGTCAACTTGAACTTCGCGCCTTCGAGCGGGAATATAACTTTGGTGGATACAATTAGTGGATCTTTTTAGATAACTGGATACCAAGTTCTAGGCGAATATAACAGCAGCCAGACGGTTGTCATGATAAGCATTTTGGTGAACGCCGCGACAGTTATCGCGAACCAGATTAATTTCAGGCCGAGTGTTTACAACGTTGGAAACTGCTCGTCTTATTTGTTCAGCATTGCTTTTTCTACTAGTATGATTATAATTAGTAACGTAGCTATAATTACAGGAAATAGTTCCAACTTTTAACTTCTTGGTTCTATCTCAACGTCAAGTTCTATATTTTATCAGTTTGGCGGAATAGTATCACTAATCAATGGCGCATCCACAATAAATATAAATTACGTGATCTTTGATAGCTTCAGTCAATTTAGCTCCGGTTATGTCAGTAAGTCTGGTTTCCTAATAGGAAATGCGAACTCTGCCTCTTATACTATAACTATAAATAACGTGTGTTTGCAGTAGAACATGACGAGCGCTAAAGAATTTAATAACTTTGGATTAATTGGATCTAATTTAGGAACTTCAACGTTTAAAATGCTCAAGTAACATTTTCTGTTAGTGGTGCGAACTTTTTTAATGTTGGAATTATTGGGATTCAGGCTTATTCAGATAATTCAAAGTTTGTTGTTAAATACGTGAGTGCTAATGTGAATATAAGCTCAACTATGGGCAGTTATATTGGCTCCGTATTTGGATAGTTTGGTGGTTAAAATTGCTCAATTACGCATACAATTTTAACAGTGAGTGTTTCTGGTTAAACAATGCTTGGTGGATTCGTCGGTTTCTCAAATTAGAACGTAACAATTTAAAATTCTACAAGCTCATAGAATATATCGGGCAAACTAAATTAAATCGGAGGTATTATTGGGACATAGATGAATAACGTCACTGTAATTGACTCGTTGATCACACAAACTAATTTAAGCGGTAATTCCTAAATTGGCGGTTTCGTCGGTTAGCTAACGTCCACTTTGTTTATAACGAACTCAAAAATTCAGTCGGTGCGCATTTCAGGCATAATTTAGCTTGGGATTATTGTGGGCTGGAGTAATGGCGGAACTTTCACGATAATTGGTAGCACTAGTTCCTCTAATTTCATAAAAGGGAACGCATAAACGAACTGCACGCTCTCGAACACTTGGTCGGCCTCTTAGTGTTGAGTGAAACTAAAGTTGTCACTTTCTATTTTGATAATCGTACTTTTTAGTTGTTTGTACGTATTTAGATTTCTTTCTCACTCGCTGTTCCATGATGTTACCAATTCGCTAACTTAACAAATACTTCGAGAATTACCTCTGATTTGCACTTAATGCTGCTATCAACTAGAGAAGAACAGCTTTGACTGTAGCTCTACAGCGGATCATTATAAGAAAATCTATCTAAAATATACAAAGTCATTGAAATTGAAATAGACATGTGCACCGCAACGCTCTACACGACACCATCACCCCCGTGTTGGGAACCTGGCTGCTGTGGTGAACGTTTGGCCGCGTATCAGCCCCGCGAGCGATGAGAGCTGCAACGCCGCGTTTCTTTCGTCCAAGAGGATGGGTGTGGAGCGATTCACAAACATTATGCATGTTATAATGTATATAATGAAAATCACTTTAAAGATGGAATGCAAAAGATTATGAACTAAAGTGACAATCCTAGAAGTTGGTATTGAGATTAGTTTGCGGTAACGTGTAAAAGCTCTTCCAACTTTGGATTTGAGGATTGCCATGATTGATGAAATGCAGATGGAATGATTCAATCGAGCCTTGGTTTTGTTGATGAGGTTACAGCTAAATGAGTCGGTTAATATTTAAATTGTGTTGGTTATTCTCAGAACACAGCATGCGCCAAGAAACGGCAGGTTTCGTTCGTTATCATACCAGCATTCCTTTTCGCTTTGAAGATGAAATATATTAAAATGCTGTTTCTGGGAGATTTGAAAGTAGGCAAGACAAAATACATGGTGTTTGTAAATAACGTACCATACGGCTATATCCAGAGTGTAGTTGACAGCTACGATGACGAATACACAATGGAAACTCGAAAAGTGGCGTGTGCTTTGGGACACTGCTTGAAGTGGTTATTATGACTGGATTCTTCCACGGTCATACGAGCACGCCAATGTATTTGCATTGTGCTACGCCCTCAACAACCCGGAAAGCCTCAGAACATCTACTCGAAGTCTTCTGAAGATCAAGGCCCACACTCAAGTGGACATCCCGTTCGTCATCCTCGGCATGAAGAGCGACCTGGAGCACTCTCACGAAACATTGAAAGAAGCTCTTACAATCTAGATGAAGACGAAGGCGAAAGACAACCTGGTTTGCTCAACTGAAACTAACTACAACATTAGATTGGTCTTGTACCGGGCCTTGAGGGTCGCGCTGGAGCACTACGAGGAAACGAGTAAATGATATCTATGTGAAGATAAAATAAAGTAGTGATGAATTAAAGATAGTAGACGAAATAAGGGAAATTATGGATTACGTTATAACTTAATACTAGAGTAGCTCCGTCACTTCATCCTCCTATTGTCGTAGTGGGTGTGCAGGGCGTCGTGGATGTTGTGCTCGGTCGGCATCCACTTCTTGACCATCTCGTGCATGAGGGCGTTGCTCTGGCAGTCCGCGAACTGGCTTTCTTTGTCGTGCTTGTCGAGTCCGGCCGGTCTCTGGGCCGTGAGGCTCTTCTTGCCTATCTTGGGCTGGCCGCCTCCGCCGACGCATCCTTGTGGGCACACCATGACTTCCACGACGTCGACCCCCTTGAGCTTCCCGGCGGCGTGGATCTTCATGAGCTCCTCGACGGCGGCGCCTCCGTGGCAGACGATGGCCCTGTAGTTGCTTCCGCCGCAGGGGAACTCGAACACCCGCAGGCTCTGGAACTTGTCGGTCGACTCCCAGAGCAGGTTGTTTTGGATGACCGAGGGCGTGAACTGCTCCTTGTTCAGCGCGCACATGTACCTGACGACGGACTCGGTGACGCCGCCCGTGCGCCCGAAGAGGTACGAGGAGCCGGAGTACACGTTGAACGGGGCGTCGAACTGGCCTTCTTGGACGTTCCTGAGCTTCTGCTCGCGCTCCTCGCTGAAGACAAGGCGCTCTTCCTTGAACAGCTCCACCACTTCTCTGGTGGTGATCGAGAGGTCGCAGTCCTTCACGTTCTCGGTCATGAGCTGCGGCCTGATCGCTTCGAACTTCTTAGCAGTGCATGGCATGACTCCGACCACAAAGATGTCTTCAGGCCTCTTGTTGATCTGCTTGGCCCAGAACTTCTTGATGACGGCGCACGTCATTCCAGTCGGAGACCTGGCCGTTGATACGTTCGGGATAACCTCGGGATATTTAGTCTCAACTAAATTTATCCAGGCTGGGCAGCAGGATGTGAAAACTGGACCCTTTCCAGCTTCACGGAACTTAAGTAC
The DNA here is from genome assembly GCA_963988835.1 of Hexamita inflata. Lineage (NCBI taxonomy): Eukaryota > Fornicata > Diplomonadida > Hexamitidae > Hexamita > Hexamita inflata. The sequence continues at coordinate 89,105 of CAXDID010001170.1, forward strand.
CTCCTTCGCGTCCTCAATCGTGGTCAGATCAGCTCCCCACAGATTATCAAAGACGTAGTGGAAACCGAGTTGACGAAGACCGGCCACTGTTTGAGCTTCCGCAGAAAATCCAATTCCCATTCCCATAGCTTCTGCGACACCAACTCTTGTTGACGGAGCCATAACGGCTACTAAAGTTAGGCCCTGCGCCTTTGCTACCTAGATATCAGAGCATTTATTGGCAGGTTGCATCGCGCCTGTTGAACAATTTACAGCGCATTGCCCACAGCCGATACAATTTGTATCCATCATTTTAACTCGGCTAGTTTCTGTATTTTCGTGATTTTTGCCGGTTACTGAATGAAGATATGGTGGAGTTCTCAATGGCGCTACGCCCAAAGATCCGATTTTTTGTTGGTCCATGCAAGCTTTTGCACACATTTAACAGCCAACACATTTATCGTAGTCTATTCTTATTGCTACAGATGTATCAACTCCGTGGATATTGTGTTTTACAAATTAATTTACATTCATTTTGGCAAATATGGCGTGGAATTAAATATTTCAATTATTGTATTATATATCATTAAATGAATACATTTATCTCAATTTCTGTAATTACCAAATTACATAATTAGATCATACACAGCTAAGTAATATAAGATTACAAGTCCAAACATTCATTTCATTTAAATATGTATAGAATTCGTTTATAAAATTTAAATTTAATGTTATAATCACATGATGCTGACTGAGTCATTATCAACTTTCCCAATTATATTTCCAATTTTTTGCCATTCTCCTTGAATTTGGCCAACTTTTTCGAATTGCAAAGCTATTAATTTGTATGCGTTGTTCCCGCCAACTGCGTACAGGTCCTCTTGATAAGTCATGAATGTCATGGCCTGGTCGAACGATTACGTGAATAGCAGTTCGAATCCAACTAGTGGTGCTTCAATTTATCCTTTTACAAGTAAGTAGCACTTCATCATTCCCGAGTAATCGCTCACAAAGCACTTTCCATTAAATATTTTGAGCTCTTTAACCGTTTGCAGAACTTGGAACTGGCTCATGGTTCCGTTTCTGGTGTTAATTTCGTACGCCTAATTTTATTTTGAGGCGAAAACGAATTGTTATTTGTCGATTACCGTCACGAATCCGTTCTGAGTACCAACAACGAGGAAGTCAATTGACTCGTCCAGAACGGAGAAATTGGTGAATATTTGAACGTTGATCGAGTCCGAGTACGGTTTGAGCTTGACCTTGAATGTTTACTGCGTTTGCAGGTCGTACACGTGCACGAACCCGGAATTCAGCAGAATTATTATCACTTACGTGTGCCCGGCCCCGGTAAGGAAGTGATTGAAGCTCGAAATCTGAGCAATGCGCTGCTTCGCGCTGTAGACTATTTAGAAGTAGCTCGAGTTGTGCTTCAGCCTGAGCACTTGCCCGGATTCCGCGGCTGCGTAAACTATCCCGTCAATTTCTACCGCGCCAACGACCACGAATGGGATTTTGAATTCGTATTCGAGGTTTCTGCTGTCGTAGTAGGATATCTCGCAGAAGTCTGATTTGTTTGCGAAGTGGATCATTTTCGAGCCGAATTCGTACACGAGCCCTTTCCGCAATTACAAAGACTCTTCCAGAAACAGCTGTTTGTGCTCAACCTCCTTCTCAACCTCTTTCAAACACGAGAACACTTTATCGGCCAGCTCGGGGTCCTGCTGTATTTACTCAGCCAGAATCGCCTGAACGTTCTTCTGCTTCATCAATCTGTAAATTTCAACGTTCTCCTTAACTGTTTGAACCCGTTTTTTGAGCACCGGTTAATAGTTCATTTGATTTTGAACGTTTTGAACGGGTTGAAAACGGACCTCGTTCGAGGAGGAGCGGCCGTTGAAAGTGAATAATTCTCGCCCGGATTCGGCCGAGCGTGGCCTCAAATTCTTCGTTTCGAGCGGTTAAAAGTGTTACTGGGTTAAAAGGGAGCGGGCGGGTGCTAGGGAGGTGTAGTGGTCCTTGCGCTCGAGGAGCATTTTGGAGGTCTCCAGCTGCTTCGCGAGGAGCGATTGACAGAAGTCAATTTGCTACTTGGTCTGGGTTGCTACTTGCTGCTCAATGTGGTCCAGCAAGCCATTGGACTAAATCGACTCAATCGCTGGAGAGGAGTAAGACTGCACCCGGGACTCGACCACGCTCAAATCGGAGAGCTCCGCCGCGAACTGGCCCATTTGAGGTGCATACTCGTTCATTTCAGAATTCGGCTTCTACGGCTGAATATTTAGAATACCACTCACCATACCCATGTTTTTGTTCAATTATTGCGCGTTTTACTGCTAACTTATCACCGTTGGCTGCTGAAGCTGGGCCATACTATTGGCCTGCACATTCAACAGAGATTTTTACGGAATCACGGATTACTCAGGCAATTTTACATTACTCACCATCCCTATGTTGCTTTGAAGATTAGCCTGCGATCTCTAGGGCATTGTTTATTCAGTTAACTAAGCAGTACTTTGTAATCTAGATTACAGCCCTTGTTAAGGTGCGGCTACCTATTATTTTTTGTCAGCAAGCTTCTGTCGTTGAGCCGCTAACTTCTAGTTTATTAAATCACGAGTATTAGGGGCAGACATACAAATGAGGTGTTGTAATAAATAATTGCTAACAATAATTGTATTTTTAGAATTACAGTTTCAAAAATTTCCACCTCCACAAAAATTTTTATGCAATCCCCATATCAAAGAAAACTTAATGAAATCAACAAGAACAATTAACAAAGAGAAATGACTAAATCTATGATGGAAGATTCTTTGAGATTCCATCCAGAAGGATATATGCAATCATTAAACGGTTCCATGAGCAAGAGCGTCTAAGAAAAATAATAACAAAACAAATAGAAAATTGAAGATATAGAATATACTTCTAACTTAACCCAATCTCAATTAAACAATTTAATAGCTTTCACCAACAAGCACTTGCAAAAACTATGCGATGCTGTTCTATTGTTATAAAAGGACGTTGAAATCTTGAAAAGGGAAAGATATGAAAATATGTGCGAATGCGAAGCTAACAACATGTGCCAGTGTGATTGCGGTGACTGCGAAGAAGGATGTGAAGAAGAAGAATGTTGCGAACACGAATGTGGTTGCTGCCACCATGAATGAAAGAGATATTTAATAAGTTTTGTAACATATACATAACTTGCAGCGCGATTCATTTATTATATCAGGAAATCTATTTTCTTATTTTGGCTTCTTTGCTTGTTTCAATTAATATTTTTAATTTAATAAAAAGGTATCTGAAAAAGGAATTAACTTGTTAGTATGAAGACTAAGATATTATATATATCTTTAAAAAATTCGACTAGGATGGGAATTGAACCCACGCTCACAAGTGAAACCGCTTAGCAGGCGATCGCCTTAACCTCTCGGCCACCTAGTCACATGTAAAAAATAAATATATAATAACATGATATTATATTTGTCAAATTATTTTGTTCACAATTGAATAGCATTTCTAAAATAATTTAACCTTATTTATCAATGGTTTAGAGTGAAAAGATAGAAAATAAATCAAAAATGTTTCAAATCTTAATAAATAGTACTAATTTCAACTCTAATTTTAAACTTTCACTCAACACTATGAAACTGACTTTTCATTCGAGAGCGTGCAGTTCGGTTGCGCGTTTCCATTTATGAAATTAGAGAAACTCGTACTTCCGATTATCGTGAAAGTTCCTTCTACATTTAATCCAACAACAATTCCAAGTTATTTTGCGCCAGAAATACGCACGAACTAGATTTTTGAGTTCGTAATGTACAAAGAAGATTAACAATAACCAATAAATCCACCAATTTACGTATCGCTGCTGATATTTGTTTAAGTGATAATAGAATCAATAATTGTCGCATTATTCAACTGAATACCGATAAATCCACCTATTACATTAACACTACCTTAGACACAAACTTTGTTTGTTGAATTCTAAATTGTCACGTTTCTATTTGAATAACCAATGAAACCTCCAGCATATGCTTACACGGAAATACGTATAGTTACAATTGTGTTAATAATTGAGCAGTTTTACCCATTCACTTGTCCAAATGCCGAGCCCACGTAATTACCCTAGCTAGAAGTGACATTTACAGAAACCATTAAGTTTTCAACTTAAATTCGCGAATTGGCTGAATAGTCTTGAAGACCTATTTTTCCGAAATTATACATATTTTTGCATTGAGCAGAAATAGTTATCTATAAATTATTAAAAGTAGTGGTTCCGAAATTATCACCAAATAGTCCAACTGAATTAAATTATGATGCACCTGTCATGTTCTATTATAGGCATACGTTACTTATTGTTACGGTATAAGTAACTGATTGACCGTACCCAATAAGAAAACCAGACTTACTGACATAACCGGAGCTAAATTGATTATAACTATCGATGATCACGCTATTAATATTTATAGTAGATCCGCCGTTAAAAATTGTAACTATTCCGCCAAACTGATAACATTTTTAAGGGCTGTCTACTTAGATAGATCCAAGAAGTAAAAAGTTGGTACTGTTTCCTGTAATTAAAGCAATATTATTAATTATAATCATACTAGTAGAAAAAGTTACGCTGAACAAATAAGACGAGCAGTTTCCAACGTTGTAAACACTCGGCCTGAAATTAATCTGGTTCGCGATAACTGTCGCGGCGTTCACCAAAATGCTTATCATGACAACCGTCTGGCTGCTGTTATATTCGCCTAGAACTTGGTATCCAGTAATCTTAAACGATCCACCAGTGGTATTCACCAAGGTTAAATTCCCGCTCGAAGGCGCGAAGTTCAAGTTGACCAGCAGGTTGTTGATGGTGGCGCTTGACAGCGATTAACCGAGGATGTTAAGCTACTTACCGTTGTTCACGGTCATCTGGCAGCCGGGTTTGGAGATTATGTTCATCTGGTTTATTGTCGCAGAAGTGCCTGCGGACGGTAACACAAAAGAGCCGCTGTTCAGAGCCTGCACTCCGAGCTGGATCTTCAGGTTCGTGAAGGTGCTTTAAGTTTAAAACAAGGGAGATATGGTCACCTGGCTGCTGTAGACATTGTCATAAATGTCCACGAAGGCGTTGCTGATTACAGTGGCTGTGTTGAATACGTATCCAGCAGTGAAATTAGAGATGTCGATCACTTTGGAAGTAACTGCCGCGACGTCGAAGGTGGAGAGGTACATCTTCTGGCTGCAGGTGGTATCGTCGTTACCTTAAACCAGATAGCACTGCCCGGTGACGTTCTTGTACTCGTCGCCGTTCAGGCACTGCACGAGCTGGTTCAGACCTTCGATTTGCCTTTGCTACTGCTGGATGACCTGACTGGCAGTCAAAACGCTGTCATTCAGCTGCGTCAGTTCTAGGGTCAACGCCGCAGTCTTATTCTGCTGGTCCGCGAGGGTCAGGTTCAGCTAGGTAAGATTCGAGTTCAACGAAGTGGAGTAGGAACCGAGATTCTGGACGCCGACGTTCAGGGCGCTGATGTTGTTGAACAGCCGCAGGTCCAGCAGCCGCGTGTTCGCCTGGAGATTGCTGTCGGCGACGGAGAAGTTTCCCAGGAGGTGCTGCTGCAGAAGCGTGGAGTTGGACGCGACGCTGCCTTGGGTTTCGTTGCTCAAGTCGAACAGGTTCTGGATCGAGGTGTTCAACACGTCCTGTTCCAGCTTCAACTATTCAGTTTAGTTTCCAAGTATTTCCGTCTTGCCTCGCAAAGTCGAAATCGAGGCGTTGGATAGCTCCAGCGACTTCATCAGCTAGTTCACGGATTCCAGGACGTCGGTGCACGAAGTTCCATTCAGCACGAATCCTTCCGGGCAGGCGCATCCTTCTCCGTCGAACAAGAACGGCAGGCCGCACTCGAGTTGGTTGTTCTTAACCACGCCGAACTCCAGGTCCTTCAGGCACAGCCCGTACGAATAGGTGGCGTCTCGGCACAGCTCGCAGGTTTCGGTCACTTCTCCAGTCTGGCTCACAACGCCCTGCCCGAATTTCGGCGCGTTAGAACAAACTCTCACGGCACTCGCGGCCAACGACACCTGGCTGACGAAGGCGGCGACCGAGCCAGACACGCCGCTCCCCTGGCCGACGTAGCAGGAGATGTTGCAGTCGGTGAGCGAAACGGATGTCTTCGAGCCGTTCAGAACCAACCCTCCGACGTTGAGCCCGCCGAGTCTGAGCTGGATTAGAGACTTGTTGATGTCCAGCCTGAAAGCCGGAGCCAACACCAGTCCCGAGATGTTCTAACCAGAGGCAACGAAAGCGAAGTCCGAAGACGAGACGTTCAAATCGCAGGCCAGACAGACCAGGCTTCCTTGGGCCAGCTGCTGGGGCACCTTCACGGAAATGCTACTCGACTCAACCTAGATGTTGTTGGTGAGGCCGAACAGGGCGAACGAAGGAAGGTTCTGCATGGAGTAGTTCAGATTCAGTTAATAATATTGGACTCGCTCGGTGTAGAGGGCGTGGTTTACCACCTGGGCCGGGGAGTACGTGATGCTGGCGGACTGGACTTTGGACGACAGAGAGGATTCTTTCGAGCAAAACCCGATGTTGTAGGTGCGGAAGAGAGAGCTGCTGCATATTAGCTGCGAATCGACTTGCTTGCTGGTTTTGACCGAAAGTGGCATGGACAGCACTGTTTGAAATAGATTAACCTGTTACAGGAATATTTCTAACATTGTTTGTGAAATGAAAATATAAATAATATCAATATAATTAAATTCTATTTAGTTTGTGAGTTGAAAAGAAATACATGTAAATATATGGATTTTTATGTGTAAGTAGAAGAATTTCTTATTTAGAAATTTATTTAAAATTTGGAAACAATTAATATTTTAATAATAATATCAATAAATACTTTATTGTATAGAATTAAAAATAATTAAAGTAATGAATACTGTATATTTCTGTTTAATTTCAAAAACATGAAGTTAGAAATGTGAAAATCTCACGAACAACCGCTTTGCAGAGCTTGTTAGTGATGATGTCAAATCAAAGAAAAATTGGAACACCAAGCCATTTTAGAATATCTGAAGGAGCAATACTGGCTGTTATTTTTGATTTGTTAATTTGTGATATGCTGCAATGAAGAAGACATCACACCGTAAATTACGTCTATACTCGTCACCCTTTTTCTCTGATCATCACATTTCCTTTCCTTTCTAAACCAATGATCCCTAAGAAACCAACAACATTCCTCTCTTACCAAATATCTCAATTTGTGATATGCTGCAATGTAATTTGATATTTTTAATAATATATGATATTAACCACTATAACCATACTATAATAACTATTAAAATATTTTAGAAAAATAGATACAAAATTTGAAGAATTAATTAACTAATTAATTAATTAACTTGTTCCATATATTTTATATTACTCATGACACTAAAATGATTCGATGTGGTTTATTAACATTTTTACAAATTTCGGAGAAAAAATGGCGATGTGTTAGTGATGGTGTATCCTTGTATTTCATTAATCTTTTCATCAACTTTCAAAATATTCCGCTCGAATCCCCGTTCGGGGCGCAAACCACCCCAAAAATGAGCGACCTTTAGTTTATCTCCAAAACTAGCTAAAGACACGCAGTTTTCACCAAAATTAATGATTATTGACGTATTTCTCATCCTAGACCACACTAACTCCAGTTTCTGCTTTAGAAAATTATACTTTCTGTAGTTTAAAAACGAGCGCCACGACACCTACTCTAGATTTTACTATGAACTGCATTCATAGCCATATACTACTACAATATAAAGATCTAGCTGGGGGAACGTGATATAAAGCTACAGAAATATAAATAAGTACACAAAAATTGATGATTTTTTGTGGAACAAAAAAGAGGTGAAATAGCTTTATATTTGAGACAATTACCAATAATAGCCTTCATTTGACTAATAATGTGAAACGTGAAATTCTAAAAATATATGAATACACACTAAACAATATTAATCATATTAATGAATTATATTAATAAAGTATATCATTTCCACTTCTAATGAATCAAGTTGTAACCGAAATTGAAAACAAAAAATGAATTGTCACATCTAAACATGCTTGATTGTGAAAGAATGAACGGGACAACAACATTCTAAAAAATTACTATGAGTTACTCGGACTCTACAATACATACTGGTTCAATCAGAATTTTCCTCGAACCTACTTTTGCCAAGATAGCCATTTTGCCAGATTCACTGTTTATACAGTGTTTATACAGATTTGATGTCATGAGTAATTATTTTATTATATTATTTCAAATCTCCATAAAACACCATTTTAATATATTTCATCTTCAAAGCGAAAAAGAATGCTGGTATGATAATGAACGAAACCTGCCGTTTCTTGGCGCATGCTGTGTTCTGAGAATAACCAACACAATTTAAATATTAACCGACTCATTTAGCTGTAACCTCATCAACAAAACCAAGGCTCGATTGAATCATTCCATCTGCATTTCATCAATCATGGCAATCCTCAAATCCAAAGTTGGAAGAGCTTTTACACGTTACCACAAACTAATCTCAATACCATACCGCATCTTCTAGGATTGTCACTTTAGTTCATAATCTTTTGCATTCCATCTTTAAAGTGATTTTCATTATATACATTATAACATGCATAATGTTTGTGAATCGCTCCACACCCATCCTCTTGGACGAAAGAAATGCGGCGTTGCAGCTCTCATCGCTCGCGGGGCTGATACGCGGCCAAACGTTCACCACAGCAGCCATGTTCCCAACACGGGGGTGATAGTGTCGTGTAGAGCGCTGTTGCGCACATGTCTATTTCAATGACTTTGTATATTTTAGATAGATTTTCTTATAATGATCCACTGTAGAGCTACGGTCAAAGCCGTTCTTCTCTAGTTTATAGCAGCATTAATTTTTTTGTTAATTTTCACTCAACACTACTCAGATCAGCAAAATAATTTTGCTGATCTGTTAACTATTTTGCTGCAAAATATATACGTTTACTGTTTCGATTGAATACAGTTTTGCTTTTTCTAGTTATCAATTTCAAATGGCTTTGTACGCTCCTCTGTTTCGAGCAGAAGTGCGATTTATAACACTCACAAATTTAAAAACGCAAATTTAAAGTGATATCCATTGAAGTGGATCTTCTTGTTATAATATAAAATTGGTAAGTAAATGTAATATTTAATTTCACTTTATTTAAATGAATAATGTAATAATTTTTTCTCACTGAAGTAGAACAACAGATTAAGTTTATTATTTATTCGTACTCTTCTTCAATAATAAGGAAACGACAACTATTATAATCAAACCCACATACAATCCAAATTGCATTACGAATAACACAAATTTCGCTACTTCATTGCCATTGTAAGCTTTCATGTTAACAGGGAATTCACATAAGTTGGGATAAATACAACTCTAGTCTCTGAATTTGTAACTGAATTATTTGTTATGTCTTTATAGATACTCATACAAACGCTAGTGCCTTGAAAATTCATTATATTGTTGTTTTGTTACTTAGTTTCTTCTTTCACCTGTTACACAGGTTGGATAAATTCCGTTAAATTTTTGGCCATATGGTCCAAGTGTGTGATACCTATACAAAGTGTCCTCCGTAGCAACTTCAGAAGTTAACGATGAAGTTCTAATACTTAAATGCTTCCTAAGCTCCATATTACTTGTTAAATTTGTTGCAATTTCAAGCAAATTTCTCCCATTTCTTGAGCTCGCGTGCTTTTTCCCACTATAATCTTCTGCGAAGTCGAATAACGTACGTACAACATCCTGGTGGTCAGTCGGAACCTTTACAACTTTCTAAAGCACTGGGGCAAATTTTTCCTTTACCGCTTCATTATCGCCCAGATATGCTAGAACAGCTGTTGTAGTGAACTATTAATCGTTAACAAATGGTTGCCCGTTACAAGAATCGTCATATATAACTGAATCTGGATCTTTTGGATCAACAGGTTCATTTTTGAAAATGGGGCTCTCTCGAGCTGCGTGGTCACCCATTACGAGGAGAATCGTGTTATTATAATTCTTTGTCAAGAAATTAATTACATTACCGATGTAGTGATCAGCATATTTAGCAACTGTTGCGTACCTGTTGATTTTACCAGCATCAGTTCTATTGCGTACTCCATCACCGAATGTATATGGGTCATAAAATTTCGAGTCATCAAAACCCCTAAATGGCATGTGAGTGTCTACCGTAGCTAAAACACCGAAAACTGGTTTCTATTAACTCTATTTTGTTTTGTTGAAATGATATATGAATTCAGTTGACGTTATTCGATCAGGAATCCAGCACTTAAATGTTGATTCCTCTAGTTCTAATTTCGTTGCTTGGTCCTTGTCTGGAAAATAATAATACAAATCATCAAACCATAACGGCATGCCTTTTAAATTTCCAGGATCCTTCTTAATAAGTTACCTTCCACGATATACCCAGTTGTGTTTACCGTCAAATCTAAACTCGGAAGGTGAGACGTACATTGTATGATAATCCTATTGATGATAAAAACTAGGTAAATCATCAACATCATTGTACTAGCTTTAAACCATATTTACCGAATCTGAATATGGGATCTCACCTGTCATCAATGAATGCCAACCAAATATTGTGGGCATACCATTGGATGACAAAGAAGCAAATGATACACCCTTTTCAGAAAGAGAACGCAAATTTGGTAAATACAGTTCTTTATATAAATGACCAGTTATAATCTATTATTATGATTCAACTACCTAATCATCAATCATCATAGGACTTGGGCAAAACGATTCTATAACTATAATAACTACATTAGGAGCTTCATAACTATAATTCTATTTATTATTTATTAACAAGTGTGAACAATATTCCAATTAAGGATTATAACTACAAACTATATCTTTTGGGGCATATACTAATGGGTATTCTGGAATTTGGCGTTGATCAATCCAATCAAATCCTTCCTTCAACTAATTATTTGTTCTAAAATACTAAACTGCATTTTAATAATCATTACAAGTCATTTTTGGAATTAGATGCGATTTGTACATATTCCAATGAGCTGGGACAATCATCCTAAACTAAGGACTATTCGAGCACATAAACATCACAAAAACCAAAAGATGTTGTACAAGAATAACAACTTAAAACGATAATATGATTAGTTATTTTCGTTCGCTTGTAGCTTGCGGAGCACAATGTAATTCTTTAATATCTTAAAAGAAATTAATTTTAACTTCTTAAATTATAGTTTTGAAAGTGCTTTTGATCATTTTATACTTTAAAAAATGAGGTTTTAAAAACTATATCATTTATTAAACAATACAAATGATCGCTATTATTACAATTAACGATATCCCACTTATCAATAAACTGAAATGAACTTTGGATCTATCTAGTATATCACTGATACTAAAAAACATGAATGATTTGGATTTAACATTACTGCTTTCAGTTAACTACTATTAAAAATTCCCAGTTATAGTACCTGACCACATTTTGAAAAAATATTGGTTCATTTATAATTAATTTTCTCTGGCTGATTCCTCATCAGCTGAACTCAAAATAAGAATTACAATATAATAAACAGTGAGAAAAGAATATGCGAGTATTTTAACCTTTTAATTTTTATTACATATTTTAATAAACAACGATACTGAAGAAATTAGAGAAAATATGATATCAATACACAAGAGACTGGCTGGAATAATCAATAATTTATTAGAAGATATTTAAGATTAAGAAGTACTTTCGTCCAAAAATTTTAGAGCGATTTATAACACCAGTATCATCGAGAGTAGAATAGGTCCATATATAAGTACATTAAACATTTAAAGTGGGTTAAACACTCAAACAATATTTTGATAAGTAAGTTATTAATTTTTTAATTTTCTCAGATTATATAATATTTCATTTTTCAAATTACGTATAAATATTAGGTTAGATGTACAATAAAATAGAATATCTATTTTAGTCTATTTACACATACTATATTACCTCGAATACAGACACCACACATATTCACAGTTATAGATCATTTTATTCATAAATACTGGTGGAGTCTGTAACTTAGCTTTAATCAGTGAGATGCACTTCTTTTTAAATAGATATAATATACTGCGCTTAATATAATCTTCTCAATGTGGAGTTTATAAGCACGTGCTGAAACCAACTTGTTATTGAAAGAACCTCTTATATTCAAATCAGATCTTGATATTATAGAAATTTCTATAAAAAATAGAATTGAATGATTATCTTTATCCTATAAAGGAAAGGAAATGTGATGATCAGAGAAAAAGGGTGACCAATATAGACGTAATTTACGGTGTGATGTCTTTCTTTATCCTATTAAATATAAAACAATATATGCAACTATATATCAAGAACTGTACTGATTACAATAAAATTTATGAAATTATAATGTTATATCAAGCATTTTAATATTTTAATATTTATTATTATTAATTAATTATTTATGATTTTAAAGATTTAATTAAGAGTCACAAACTTTAAGAAAATAAAGTGAAATTTTGTTGATTTAATATTACTTATTTAAGAAATTAAAATTAATGATCGAATTTATACATGCATAAAATATTTAATTTATATACCCATAGTATTTATCGTCAGTTGAAATGTTGGGGCTGCATGGGAATACTCCGCAGAACGCGGTTACTTGGTTTGTGATTGTGCTTGCAGTTCCCGAGAGAATGACTGCTCTTTGTTTGTTCGCGCAGATGTAGTTGAACGTGAGCATTCCGGCGCTTTGTGCCATTCCGTTGAGTCCGTATCCGGCTGCGCAGCATATTGACTGTGCTTTGTTGAAGAACGGGTAGCTGTAGTCCACGTCCAGGTCGTTGTACATGACATCGAGGCATTTTGGTTTCTTGTCTGCCTTCATTTTCAGGGCGTTTGTCATTTCAGTTTTTAATGCGGTAATTTGTGTTTTAAGGTCGTTTATTACGTTGTCTTGATTTGAGTCTCTTATTTATTATTAAGTTTTAAAAGTGTTTTGTTCTTAAGTTAAAGTGGTTAAATCGGTTTTGGTAGTTTGAACTGAACTTGTGAGTGTAGTGAGATCGGTTCTAAACTGAGTTTGGTTTAGTGTGAGCTGGTTTATTTTATTTTCTGTTTGGGAGTGGTTTGTAATTACTTCGTTCATGAATAAGTGCATTTTAAAGTCCAGTGTGTTAATTTATGAGTTTAGAATTGAATAATTATTATAAATGCTGAAATCGAGTCTGGTGATGTTACTATTCAAATAATTTATCAAATCGGAATACTATTTTGAGACGTTTGCTTTCAAGTCTGAAATATTGGCTTAAAAATCCAAAACGGAGGCGTTTAAAGAGGACACGTTGGAAGTAAGCTGAGTAACGGAGGTGTTCAATGCCAAAATGTTATTTTATAGAATATTTATCTGATTAGATTGCGTTTAATTTGCAATTATAGACTCATATCTGAATTAATTAAGCTAACTTTGTTGAGTTAATATTTAAGACTGTAGTGAGTTTGTTTGTGATGTAAGAGAACTTTATAAATTGATTTATTCTGAACGCATTTAGGTCATGTTCTGATTGATAGCGGTTATGTTCGCGTTAATTTGGTTTAGTTATGTTTTGAGGGCTCCGGAACTCAAATCGATAATTGTTGAGTTCAAAATATTTAGAGAGTTATTTGTATTATTCAAATCTGCTCTGAGTTTAGATATTTCTGCTTGAACTAAGCTGTTAACAATAGTAAGATTGTTTTCAGTTTAAATTGTTTTTTATGCGAGTGCTGTTATATAATTGTTTATTTGAGTTAAGTCCGCCTGGCTCGCGTTATTCTGCTCAACTTGCACCCTTAGCTGTTAAAGTTGCGTTTATATTTGCTCGTCAGCGCTGCTTCTGTCTTCTATTTCTTAACTTAATGAATCTTTGATCGTTTAAATTTCTATTTCAAGATTATTTGCTTGAGTTTGAACCTTTGTAAGATCTGTTTAAACATTTGTAATTTGAATTGAATTATAAACTGAGTTAGAGAGCACTTGCATCAAATTAACGCACTAGCTCCCGTTCAGCACATACCCCTCAGCGCAAACGCATTTATCAGCATATACGAAGTTATTTGAGCATATCTTTTTGAATCCAGTGCTGTCCAGAATCAGGTTTTCGGTTTCGTTTGAGCATATTCCGTACACGTAGAAGCTGTTTTCGCACATATTGCAGTTATTAATTGGTAGTTGGTTGAATGTGACTCCATTTCCGAAGTTATTCAAATTCGAGCAGATTTGAACTGATTTAATATTGATTTGATTATTTTCAGCTCTATAATTTATAACTCCACTTTCAGCTGAACCGGATAAATACCCTGAGATGTTCACCCGCTCCAAATTGATCACCGAATTAAAACGATCGCTGACGAAAATAGTTCGGAGTTGATTCGAACTTGAACAAACGATTAGTTAATATTTACATAATTCGAGGAACGGACCAAACCCGAAATTACTTACCCAAAAGCAATAAATTACACCCGAGACTGAATCAAAACCAAATCGCAGATATTGCAAATTGAAGAAGCGTTTAGTGCGTTTTGGAGCAAATTCACAGTGAATTCGCAGGCGGTCAGGGAGAGCTCGCCGGACAATCCGAACAGAGAAAAGGAAACGGGATAATTCAAATTTACCCAAAGAGCAATTTGAGAATTTTGCATTTTTTACACATACACGAATAAATTGGACTCGCTGCGAGATTGGAAGGTGAGAAGCGCGTTTACACTGCTAAATACCTCACTGCTTTTTGCACAGTAGTTAATGGCTTGCTAATTTTTGAATAAAGTACTATCGCACATAATTGAAGCTTTCGGCTGAATTTAAATTTATAACGATATTATTTGAATTATCATTTAATGAGATGTGGTAATCATTATTATAATCATAAATAATGCATACAAAAATATTTATTATAATATAATAATTATATATTGCATTTCATTTGAAAATTGAAAATTCGAGATTTAGAAATGAATAATAAGTAACCTTAAGCTTATTTTAAATGATATTATTGTCGGAAATAATAAATGTAAAAATATTAATATAAACTATTTACACTACATATGTACTACACAATATTTTCTTTATGTGTATGTGCTTCTTATTGATATTGTTTAGAAAGGAAAGGTGAGATCAGCGAAAAATATGATCAGCATTGACGCAATTTACTGTGTAATATGTATGCATTAATTTATTCTTTAATCAAAAGTTACAAAATATATAAATGATTAATTATTACATATTATTTCAAGCGTAATATCTCCCATTTCCCGCATATTGATTTCATTTTAGCGGTTACAATATCAAATTTATCTTGTAACGCAGTATGCGCTACGAAATTCTAACAAATATAGCTGAATACGAAGTGGTCAGCGGCAGGGCTTTTGCCGTTTTTATATAATGCGCTACAGCAAATTGATTCTTTTAAGTTGTAAAATGGATAGTCGAAACTTGCGCCTAAATCTGATTAGAATGTTTCAGTGCACTATAGTTTTTTGTCAGCTTTTGAGTCCATTTTAAGAATCGCGTCAATTTGGGTTTATAAGTTCGTTTGCGAGACTTAAAAACTATCATTCAAGCTACTGATGCGTGAGTTAGTAGATTAGTTCGCTTGAAGGAAATTATTATTTATTGAAGAAAATTATTAGTTCAAGAATTATGTTTTATTGTTATAATTTGCGATTTGAAATTTCGTCCACTAAAGTTGTGTTGAACGAATCGTTTAGTTAATTAATTTATTATTAAAACGAACTGGAGTTTAATTAAAGCATTTCAATTTACTGTTAAATTTGAGATATAGATTATTATAGTATGGAGTGGTTAAAGATAGAAGTAATATTCAAATTTGCATAATTAGATTAAAGGGTTTATAAGTCTATTTATAAGGTGTTAATTGACTTAGTAAAAGAGTTGTTTGATTAAGCGTAATCTGATCCAAGAATAGCGACAGTCCTGTTTATAGCAGTTATATTTGAAATAAGTAAATTTATGTAAGATGCATGTTGCGAGTTGTTTACTATTGCATCTGTTTACAAATCACTCAAAGACTTAGAAAATTAATTAATATCAGTTCTTTGAATCGTTATAATTTGATTTAACGTGTAATTTACATTACTAATATCAAAATTAACTTATTGTTAAAGCTGACTAATTTTGCTTATAACATCCATGCAGGAAGTTACATTAATAATATATCCATCTGCACAAGAGCATGAAACGCCATTAAATTCAAATGGAAAAACGCAAGTTAGGTTATCCATTAGTATTATCACCAAACATTAATTAATCTGAACATAATCCATAAACTAAGCTATATGCACACAAATAACAATTAAATATAAGTTGATTAGATAAAGTTAATCCAGTACTGTGGTGTCCGAGCCAACTTTGATTTTAACAAATGTTTATGTAATAATTGCGCTTGAAAATTAAATCACTGTATTTATGCTAATTATAACATATTCAATTAATTCTGCGGTTCATTTCTTTTTCACTTCATCCTTCAAATGACGAAGCACACACGAAGCCGACGGATCACAATACAAGAGCGTCGCATAATGATGAGAATGTGAGAAACAGAATCACAAACTGTTGCAACCAAGAAATACATTGCTTGTTGCCTTCAATGTAGTCTCCAAACTGTTTATTCCATTTTTAAGCACTTTGAAGTTACAGGCAAGCTAGAAGCTTCTCATGCCGATAATAGTGTCAGAAAATTTGACTAAGCTGAGATTTTCGCGTTGTTAAATATCGCCAGAGCCATAGATTCGAAACTCGACGAATCATAGCTGAAAAATACTAAGCCCTTCGTGGAATTTCCATGTCTCTAACAACGGTATCTCGTCTCCTGGCCAAATTCAGTTTAAGCTTCTATGTTGCTAAGATAAAGCCAAAACTTACCGAAAAGCATAAATTGGAAAGTTTGAACTTTGCTCGAATGAACCTGAAACAACCAATTGAATATTGGAGAACTTTTTAGTATACCGATGAGTATCGCTCAAAATGCTATGCAAATCGAGCGAGTAGAGTGCTCAGAACACCTAAAGACGAGTGGAATCCGAAGTATTTTCTCGAAGTGTAAAATATGGACTGTTTTCGTGCATGATCTATAGTACGATTAGCTATAGATATAAGGGTCCATTATGGTTTATGCCGTGCGGTACGACCATGAATTCAATTGTCAATTCTTAAGTTCTCAGACAAGTTACACTTCCATCACTTAATAGCATAACTTGAAGTTGCAACAAGATAACGCCCCGACACATTTTAGTAAGTATATGAAAAACTTTTATACTGCTAACAACATTGAGCTCTATCGCTTTCCAGTAATGAGTCCAGACTTAAATCCACTTTTTCACTGCTGGAATCCACTGAAGTCAAACATTTCCCCTGAAGAATGTACCACATATGACTTATTAAATGAAGAAGTAAAGAGGGCGTTGGAGTAAATCTCGTTAGATATCATCAATCATTTGATTGACTCTATGCCCAAAAGGTTAGAAGAAGTAATAAAATAGAAAGGAGACGCTACTAAACATTGAGTTAATATATAGTTAAAATTAATACAAAAAATAGTTTTGAAATAGTTAGTATTTTTTGAAATCAAAGTTGGCTTGGCGACCACAGTAGCTATTCCAAAAATAAAAACATTTTAGATACAAAACCTCAATAACTTAAATTATTAATTAAATAGTAGCGAATGATATTATAATTGAATTTTAGTCCTATTAATTAAAATAATGGGCTGCTAAGTTTACTTTGTTTAATATAAAGTTTTGAATCATATTTACCTCCATTACTACTATACTAGAAACAGTTGCATTTGTTCTTAGTTAAATTGTTGATTATTACATAATTATGTTTTTAGCAGTGCTTTTGATAACGCCGGTTACTTTATGTCCAACCGCGTTCATTTGCAAATCACTTTGAGTGATGTTTACACTGCATACCCCACAAACTGTCTCTGCATTTTCAACTTCATCAAGTAGTTAAATAATAAAAGAACATGAGATTACTGAAATATCAGCAACTCCAAATAGCGCAAACGATGACAACTTTGGGATGTTAATCCTTAATTTTATATTTGATTATTGAACCGCTCCAACGTCCAAAAATATAGTATAGAGTCGATTTTGTTAGTCATTATTACTGTTCCTTATATTGAAGTGAACTGTAAGATGTTAAAGCGGATTATCGCAAACAGTAATTAATAATAGTCTTTCCTTTGTAAATTATGTTATCGCAAAGATTTATGGTTTGTTCGTTCTTTAGTTATACTTGTAAAGTTAGGATGAACATTAAGAAGTGGTATTGATTTAATTTAAATTGAATACGAGACACTACATTAAAATATATTTAAGATTACAAAATACCTTTTGCTTATTCAATATCTAATGTAAGAAATGTTATGTAGTAATTAATAACTTTGTTTTTAATTACATTATGTCACGTATATACGCTATGTTATCATTTGTTAATATATATTTATATTTATCTAATAGTCTATTTATTAATGTATCTATACAAAAGTTATCAGAAAGTTTTACTGAGACTGCAAAGATATTTTGATAAATCTTAATATTCTAAATCTTAATATTCTATTGGCTAAAAACCTCGTACTTTGATTTGAAGACAATTTAGCTATTTTACAATACTATTGACAGGCCTTTAATTTTTGTGCACTGGTATATTTTCGTCACATTAGCACCTTAAAAGGAAAAATTAAATTCACGGTTGATGACTTTCATTTTTGAGTGAGAAAATTATATTCAAAATTTTCTCATTAGCTTCAAATAAATGTTAATACAATGTTAATATACTGTAAAACAATAATTTACAAATGAAATTAAAATATCTATAAACATTTGCATTAATTTATTCTCTATAATAAACCTTCGCTGGATAAACAAGCAGGGATCGAGCGAAATGCGTTATCGCTATCTTCATCAGTAAGTACATTTGAAACATACTATAACTAGCTAATACCTCGTTTCCGAAACAGCGCCGTATGACGGGTTGCCATGTTCTAGAGGTATTACCAGATACAACCAGCTTTCCCTCAAAGCGCCTTCCACCAAGCTGCTTTCGATGAAACAATCAGATGGCAAAAGACTGACTCTGGTCCGAACATTCGTCCGGATAGCCCTGCTCAAAAACACTTTTCCAAACCCGTGATTTCAAAGAGTGTATTCAAACCAAATCTAATAATAAGACGATGGATTCAATATATTTTACAATTAGATAGTGCAGATTTCATTTTCGTTTAAAACAGCACAGTTTTCTAAAAGTATTTATAAACCAAATCAAATAGCAATTCGCCGATTTATGATTCTTTCAAACTTAGAAGTCTTCGTTCTGACCGCAATTATATCACAGAAACATGCCGCCGAACGCACAATGGACGATATATTTCTATTATGTCCTCAGCCGTTTATACATTCAGAATTCATCAGAAGTTTCCATATATTACGAGCTTTGACCTGTGTGATCGAATGGATTTAACTCCTACACTGAGTTTAGTTACAAACTGCCATACAGAAGATCGACATCTTAACTATACTCTTTTCGATAGTTATTACAATTTAGAAATCCGCCAAAAGACTCTGCGGCGGTCCATAAGTTTGAATTGCGTGAAAAGTGTTGATTGTCAGAATTAGATGCTTGAATGCTTTTAATAAAGCCCACCGAATTATATTTGGTGTTGGGTCATCTACATTCGAAGCCTTAACGTAGGGCTTGTTAGTACTAATTAGTTAACTAAAACCAGTGACTTTAGTTTAGTTTTTAGTAGTGCTGTTTTAACCACAGTGAGGGTTGCGTTACTCGTATTATTACAAGAACTTACAGTTAGTACGTGTATTATATTATACACACATGAGACGAAGAACTAAAATATATATATATAAATATATAATTTTCGGTTATGAAGTTGATGGTGCTCTTTGCATGAACATAATACAGATTTAACATTATTGAAGTACGTTTCAGCTTTGTGCACCATGGATCAGAGAACGGTTATTTGTTGCCACTATGTGCACTTTTGAATAGTGAGTTCTGTTATCATGGTGGCAGATATCTGACAGACCGCAAAACTTTCGGTTCAGTGGAGTATAAATTCGAACGACTAAGACCTTCGCTGGATAAACAAGCAGGGATCGAGCGAAATGCGTTATCGCTATCTTCATCAGTAAGTACATTTGAAACATACTATAACTAGCTAATACCTCGTTTCCGAAACAGCGCCGTATGACGGGTTGCCATGTTCTAGAGGTATTACCAGATACAACCAGCTTTCCCTCAAAGCGCCTTCCACCAAGCTGCTTTCGATGAAACAATCAGATGGCAAAAGACTGACTCTGGTCCGAACATTCGTCCGGATAGCCCTGCTCAAAAACACTTTTCCAAACCCGTGATTTCAAAGAGTGTATTCAAACCAAATCTAATAATAAGACGATGGATTCAATATATTTTACAATTAGATAGTGCAGATTTCATTTTCGTTTAAAACAGCACAGTTTTCTAAAAGTATTTATAAACCAAATCAAATAGCAATTCGCCGATTTATGATTCTTTCAAACTTAGAAGTCTTCGTTCTGACCGCAATTATATCACAGAAACATGCCGCCGAACGCACAATGGACGATATATTTCTATTATGTCCTCAGCCGTTTATACATTCAGAATTCATCAGAAGTTTCCATATATTACGAGCTTTGACCTGTGTGATCGAATGGATTTAACTCCTACACTGAGTTTAGTTACAAACTGCCATACAGAAGATCGACATCTTAACTATACTCTTTTCGATAGTTATTACAATTTAGAAATCCGCCAAAAGACTCTGCGGCGGTCCATAAGTTTGAATTGCGTGAAAAGTGTTGATTGTCAGAATTAGATGCTTGAATGCTTTTAATAAAGCCCACCGAATTATATTTGGTGTTGGGTCATCTACATTCGAAGCCTTAACGTAGGGCTTGTTAGTACTAATTAGTTAACTAAAACCAGTGACTTTAGTTTAGTTTTTAGTAGTGCTGTTTTAACCACAGTGAGGGTTGCGTTACTCGTATTATTACAAGAACTTACAGTTAGTACGTGTATTATATTATACACACATGAGACGAAGAACTAAAATATATATATAAATATATAATTTTCGGTTATGAAGTTGATGGTGCTCTTTGCATGAACATAATACAGATTTAACATTATTGAAGTACGTTTCAGCTTTGTGCACCATGGATCAGAGAACGGTTATTTGTTGCCACTATGTGCACTTTTGAATAGTGAGTTCTGTTATCATGGTGGCAGATATCTGACAGACCGCAAAACTTTCGGTTCAGTGGAGTATAAATTCGAACGACTAAGACCTTCGCTGGATAAACAAGCAGGGATCGAGCGAAATGCGTTATCGCTATCTTCATCAGTAAGTACATTTGAAACATACTATAACTAGCTAATACCTCGTTTCCGAAACAGCGCCGTATGACGGGTTGCCATGTTCTAGAGGTATTACCAGATACAACCAGCTTTCCCTCAAAGCGCCTTCCACCAAGCTGCTTTCGATGAAACAATCAGATGGCAAAAGACTGACTCTGGTCCGAACATTCGTCCGGATAGCCCTGCTCAAAAACACTTTTCCAAACCCGTGATTTCAAAGAGTGTATTCAAACCAAATCTAATAATAAGACGATGGATTCAATATATTTTACAATTAGATAGTGCAGATTTCATTTTCGTTTAAAACAGCACAGTTTTCTAAAAGTATTTATAAACCAAATCAAATAGCAATTCGCCGATTTATGATTCTTTCAAACTTAGAAGTCTTCGTTCTGACCGCAATTATATCACAGAAACATGCCGCCGAACGCACAATGGACGATATATTTCTATTATGTCCTCAGCCGTTTATACATTCAGAATTCATCAGAAGTTTCCATATATTACGAGCTTTGACCTGTGTGATCGAATGGATTTAACTCCTACACTGAGTTTAGTTACAAACTGCCATACAGAAGATCGACATCTTAACTATACTCTTTTCGATAGTTATTACAATTTAGAAATCCGCCAAAAGACTCTGCGGCGGTCCATAAGTTTGAATTGCGTGAAAAGTGTTGATTGTCAGAATTAGATGCTTGAATGCTTTTAATAAAGCCCACCGAATTATATTTGGTGTTGGGTCATCTACATTCGAAGCCTTAACGTAGGGCTTGTTAGTACTAATTAGTTAACTAAAACCAGTGACTTTAGTTTAGTTTTTAGTAGTGCTGTTTTAACCACAGTGAGGGTTGCGTTACTCGTATTATTACAAGAACTTACAGTTAGTACGTGTATTATATTATACACACATGAGACGAAGAACTAAAATATATATATAAATATATAATTTTCGGTTATGAAGTTGATGGTGCTCTTTGCATGAACAAATGTGTATGCACCCGTTTTGAGCACTTTGGAGCTTGCCACATATATGAATATAATTATTGATATATAATATACTGTTTTTTGAAATTAATTTCTATGTTCCACTCCAGAACTAAAATATGGGTAATTGCCATATAAGTGATCTATGATATGAATTTTAATATAACGTGCGCTCATTACAATTTTAAACCGAAACTATGAAGGAAACTGAGGACAGATAATCTAGGCTACGAGTAAATATATGGAAACTGCTAAATGGCAATGTGGAATCGAAGAGATAGATTGAAGAAAATTATACGTTTCACTGCACTCGATATAAGCCACCAAATTTTTTGATAAGCAAGATGTTAAAAATTACACTTCTGTATTTGACCAATTCGAAGAGAGCAAACTATAAAGACTGAATTCTTTCTTAGTACATTTGTTATAACTAGTAGGGATAGCGCTTAATAAAGACTGGACGATATGAGTTTTTTGGTTTATTAATAGTCAAAATAGTCCGGTTTTAACTTTCAGCTATAACTAAAAATATATATAAATTAACTTAGCCTAAAACTCATTATATAAATTATGAATATGAGAGTATATAATAATGATAAGAGTTTGGACCACACCTCCACGTCTTCTTTGTATTTAATGCATTTTATACAACTTACGAATATTTGACTTAGATTATAATAATATCTGAACACGATATATATTTAGAATATATTAGTAATAACTATTTAAATATTGTTCCTTTCAACAAGGACCTTAAGGGGATTATTCATAATAATGATGTTACACATATATTTTATGTAAAATATAAAAGATAAATCAATAACTAGATCATGCTACGTAACATGATATTACAAGTTATATTATATAGTGAATAATAGAATATAATCTAATGAGCTAATAATTTAATGGGGAAATTGTATTAATATTGTAATTGTATTAATATTTAAACAAAGAAATGTAAATGGTTGACTAAAAGAAAATATTTAGTTATTACATTGATTATATTATTAATTATTTATTGGCTACACTCCAAATTGTTGATTGGTTGAGATATTTAAAATATGATATCATACAAGAGTACATTGCGAACATTCAATACCATTATATAATTGTAATTATTATACATCATGTATTCATAATATATTAAAATAATTTTAATTTAACTTCTTGGCTAATAATTTTGAATATACCAATACATATTAATTTTCGTATATCTATATCCTTGGTTTAAAATCCAAAAATCATATAATATTATATTAGTTATATAATCAAATATATTGGCATTCAATACTATAGTTTATTTGGTTTATTTGAGTATTTAATGTTCATTTGATTAAATATGACATATAAAGATAATATCATTTTTAGCTATTTTATTATGCATGTTATATATAAATGTAACTAAAAATACTTATATGTTTGTATGTCTTAAATTATTTGTTAAAATATGTATCAAATATTGTACAAAAAATTATAATTTAAATCATTCAATCGTGGTAGCAAGAGCTATAAGCGTACAAATATAATTATAATATATTAATATAAAATAATCAAAAACAACAAGTACATTCACTTGTGTTCAATCACATTAAGTATTTATACTTGGCATAGCGCTAATAAAAATGAGACTCAAATATTATATAATTTCTGTTTATATAATATACTATCAGGAACAATTCAACATCGATACTTCAGGGAATAAATAACTTACATTTTATAATATTGTAATTTCTGTAAATATTGTTAAAAATTGATATTAAATAATTGTTATATTTTTATTGATAAATTAAATATTCTGTTATATCTCAACATAGTTGTAAATAATATTAGAAAGAAAATCGAAATATGTACTATTTAAGACATTAAAACTGAAGGAGACTCCATAAAACCTATGGAGTGAAAAAATTATCATATAATATTTTACCAACATTCTTCTTATTATATAGTATCTATTGCAAAAATATAACTAACTCCAGCTCATTCCAAAAAAACACCTACTATGAACATTTGCATGAACATAATACAGATTTAACATTATTGAAGTACGTTTCAGCTTTGTGCACCATGGATCAGAGAACGGTTATTTGTTGCCACTATGTGCACTTTTGAATAGTGAGTTCTGTTATCATGGTGGCAGATATCTGACAGACCGCAAAACTTTCGGTTCAGTGGAGTATAAATTCGAACGACTAAGAC